>BCHV01000002.1:0-159530 GCA_001599735.1 Naganishia albida
AGGACCAAGTATGCTCATAACATGGATGGAAGATGGGTGAAGGGGAGCTGCAGGAATGCTCGAAACAAGCATGTGAGATGACAACGACATCACAACGTTCGTCGGATTGAACCCCAGAATCAAAGACTCGATGGCCAAGTCTGCAAGGGGAGAATTGCCTTAAGAATTAGAGCGTGCAGTGCAGAGCGAGGAGAACTGATTTCTGAGAGAGTTCTACACAAGGTGCCCCCAGAGGGCCACCGGTGCTGGCCGTCTTGCAACCGTCTTCACGTGGGAGAACTGATTTTAAAGTCAGTTCTCTCTGGGTGCTCCCGGGAGAACTGATTTTGAAGTCACTTCTCTATGGGTGCGCCCCGAACAGGCCAGCACCCGCTGGCCTCCCGCGAATAGCGTTAGGCATTTTGATGCTGACTCCTTGAGAGTCTTCAACGCCGAATTGACAATGCGGGGACTTGCAGGTAAGTCAAGTAGCGCTCAAGTTCCGGAAGTGACTTTTCAGGTTCCTGCACCTTACACTCAGAGAACTACGTGATCTTGCAACTGGCGCTGACGTGCTTGACTTTTGAGGAGAGAGATGTTCTATCGCCTGGAATAAGGCCAAGTTTCGATGGGTGGCTCGTAGAGCGCTACCGAGGGGTTTGCACGGAGGAGGAAATGGTCCGGGCGGATTCAGCCAGTTTAGCTTCTGACGCCATGGCACCTGCAGGACCGCTGGTCAAGATCCAACCACGACATCCGGCACTGCGCTACAACCACCAACTGCTGAATCACGTGCAGCTTATCGGTCAAAAGCTGAGGATTACTGGCAATCGAGGTCGCGATGCACGGCAAGCTTACTTTAATATCTGGCGGAGTCATGTCGGCGAGACCTACCATTGCGATGCCGAAACGTCTTCGGAGTTGTCGAGTGCAAGCCGCTACGATAGTGGTGAAGCTAGCCTCAGTGCAGCAACTGCAAGTGCGTTTTCTGAATTTAATGAGTTGTAGGAAGTTAGGGACGAGAGATAGGACATCGCTCGAAAGAGAAGGAATCTTAGTGTGCCACTTGACCCCTCCCGCCTTCGCCTCAGTCTCTCTGGGGTTAGCTGACCTCGGTCTTCTAGCGGAACATCGTAACGATAACCAATCGAGTCGCAAGTGAAACCAATGCCTATCGCAAAAGGCAAAAGGTTTACCTCATCTTGTCGTGAGATGGCGGAACACTTCGAGTAAACCAGTGACTTTCAAAGGGGACTCGGACATATCTTCACGGTGGTTGGATTTGAGACCAACAATCACACGGGTATTTGAAAACGCGAGTATACAGACGATTATCCTTTACGCTGCACGTGAGAGAAGAGCGCGGGTACATCAGACCGATAGGATGGTCTTCCAAGTTGTTCTGCCTGTCTGGACTGAGACTCTGATTATAGTGCTTTAGTCCGATCTGATAGCGTGCTATCGTGGTGAGGGTGGATGGGACTGCGGCCATGCACAACTTTCCACGCAGCACTCTTACGTTTCTGCTGAGAGGCAAATTGGTATCAGCCGAGGCTTGCTCTATACGTTCAAACAGTCTGACTCGCGATATCTTTCCTCCGGTTGCTTGCCAGGAGCTGCACAATCATGATGGATTTGGGCTTGTCTTCCCCTCTTTCTCTTTCCCACATTAATCCGATAGAATTTGACACTGTTCATGGGAAAGGCGACGCGTCCGGGGAGGCGTGCACCTAGAGGAAGTCCTCTGCCCTCACGTTTTCCTGCGCTGTGGCGCTCCTGGACAGACTCCGCGCCGCATCAAATTTACGGTGGGACTCACAGATACTTTCACTCATCTTACCAATCGTGCCCGAAACCATGAAACCAAACATTTTGGTGCGCAGCAAGAAGACGGCAGCGGCAGGAACGATGCCTCTGCCTGCCTAAATAATCAAGAGCTGCAACAAGTCTGCTGGGAGTCATATATGAATCCGCAATCAAGGGAACTTCAGACCTTGTGATCAATCCAAAGGGAGGGCAAATCGGAAAGTCATCTCGGGTGGATAAGTATAAAAAGTGGTAATCATAGCGCACGCTAGAAGACCCCTCTTCGATCCTAATAAACGCGATCACAGAACAGCAGGTCGCGCGTACTAGGATCAACCACATAGAAGCGTCTGTTATCCTGACCAAGCGCACCTTTCGTTAGGGCATAGCCGTTTCGTAATATTCGGTACAAGGCTTTGTTAACGGCATACCTATCCCATAAAGACGGAAACGAAGTGTGCGGACTGCCAAGCCAAATGTTACGCGGCCAATGTTGCTACTCGGACACGGCTGACAGCACCGCCGATATGTAGGGATCTCGTGCGAACGATGTACTCATGTTACCCGAGACCGAGCTGATGATGGTTACAATGGCGGAACACGAAGAACAGCTGAGTCTCAAAGGGTGATTCATTGGAGCGTGACGTGTTGTGACCGGAAAGGATGTCGTCTAGATATAGTCATCCGGAGGGCAGTCTGCCCTGGTCTGAACCGTTTGCTCAAAGTCCGGTTGATGGCAGGTATCAGATACTGCGAGGTGAGTATTCAGATATCTGGAGATTCGCAAGCATCGCCAGTCTATATCTTGATATTCGCAAGTATCTATGTAAGAGTTGCAATGCTCGTTGTAGAATATAGACGCTATGAAATGGGATTCCAATGCGACTAACAGCTACAGGATTGGACCTTGAATGTGGGCGAGTAAAGTATTATGCTTATCACGATCAAGTAAGGGGATAGAGTAGGATAGGGAAGAGGGGAGGGGATGGAGTAGTCAAGGACTGTTGCCAGCTATTAGGCTGAGATCAACTGTGTTTTCATATTCATGAGCCGTAAAAGGGTACAACTTGGGCTTCCTTATATAGACGAATCGAATGGGTGGCGAATATGGTCGTACCCGAGGGCTCCCTAGGGGGAATTGTATCCGCTATACAGAAGTGACAGAGGTTCTGTTACCTATAGGCGCTATAGAGGGACGCGACAGAGGTTCTGTCGCAAGTGACAGAGGTTATTTCATCGATGACAGAGGTTCTGTCGATGAGTGACAGAGTCTCTGTCAAGCGACATAGCTTCTGCCTTCTGTCGCTGGACTGATATTCACGTGAAATAACTCATGCCACATGCTCTCAAACATCTCGGATGCTACTAGAGCTTACTATCAGTAGGAGAACAGCATCATGACCATCACAAGAGAGGCGCGACTGAGTTACAACGTCAAGTAAACCGGCTACTTGGTTACAAGGGGAGATGGTCACAATCACGAGTAGACTAGCTACTCGGGTACAACACGTCTTGATTTGCTTACTAGATAAACACGAGCAAAATAACTTCAAGTCACTATTGAAAATACAAATATAAAAACTATCTGAGGCGAGGAAGGATATAAGCAAATGGCAAGAGGCAAGACCATTGCAATCTAGATGTCGATGAGGCGAAATTGGAAAGTTGGCAGGTATCCACATATCCACCTGGCCACAAGGTGCTGCAGAAGGTGACGGATGTTTGGGTATCGGCAAATCAAGTGTGCGTGCATATATCAGTTCCAATGTGTATCTGAACGTTCTCCGTTCTGTCGGATAGCGGTCGAATCGCTCAAGCCATACCGCCTTGATGCGGACACACTTGGTCTCGAAGAATGGCGGGAGCCCCTATTGCCCAGCGCTTGTAGTCAGTCTTATGTGAAGACGAAGAACTTGTAAGTGATTGCAAAATCTTAGTAGAAGAAGAGTTTCTAAGCCATTCAAGAGGCAGATACAACACACCCGAGCAGAATATTGGCGAGGCAATAGGCGCTCCAGGGCGGATACAGCGGGTAAGGAGGGGGAAAAGGAAGGAATGACGGATGCAAGACCCAGTTCGACTTGACCAAGACTAGCGTCTTCGACGGGCTGGTTCCGCACTGATATCGACCTTCTGTGCCGCGATGCATGGTTCATGGGCCATAAATCCTCCCGAGAGGACACCTACTAGTTTCACAACGATACTCACCTGCCCGGACGATTGGAGTACTGCATGGTCCGCAGAGATCAGACGACGACAATCGTTTCTATCCTCAGTCTTGGCCGTATCTGATTCAGCAGGAGACAGGGAGTATTCGAAGACGGAAAGAAGAGGGAAGATGGAGTAAGCATTTGTGAACCGTAACGCCGGTTTGGGGTGAGGGTCGCCCCGAGTGGCAGCACCGCCCTTTTAGGGGTCTATCTCGAGCGAGGTATACTTCTTACTCAAGTGCAGAAGGCTATTACGAAGGGCGGATAGCTCGCTACATACACCCTTAGGGCCTGGCGGGACCCGGGGAAGGTCACATGAAGTGCGCGGAGAAAGTGAAGTGCAGTGCACAAAGCAAAGCCAAGGCAGTAAAGTGAAGCGAGCGGAGCGCATGAAGGCAGGTATACACAGAGAAGTCGTTCAAGCGATGTGATCTTTAAGGAAGTCGTGCAGTGAAGTCGCGTAACGATGTAGGGAGCTGCATGTCCATTTGCTCTCTATCACGCTATCATTCTGACGAGTCGGCCACAGCCCTCATTCTACGCCTCGTTACCTACCTTCATGGAGCGCACTATCGTCACCCCTGTACTTTCACTGTCCGCTCGCCCAAATACTCGTTCACTTGATCGCCCATACACTCTCTCTTCAAGGATACTCGTTCGCTCGCTACTCACATGTTGTTCCTGACAAATTGTTCGTTTGCTCACATTTTGCATACTCATCCCCCGGGAGTACTCGTTTACTCGTCACTCGCATGTTTCTCCGGGCGATCACTTGTTCACTCGTATACTCGAATGCTCTTATAATCTCCTTGCGAGGATGCTGGTATACCCGTTACACGTATACGCGCCCTATGAGAATACTCGCTTACTCGTTACTCCTTACTCATTACTCGTATTTTCCCCTTGAAGGAATGTCTTTAACGGGGTTTCCCTTAGGGACCACTCAGTTACTCGTTCTCTGCTGAGAGCCCCTGATCTTCCAGATGTCGATGTATAGCGGGTCCTCTGCCCTTTGTGATAGCCAGTTTGCTTTTGATTCACCCTTTGATTCACCCTCAATTTCAAAGCTGCCTTGGGTGCTCGACTCTCAGGATCATCATCCTAATTTTCCACCCTAGGTATTCAAGTATTGTTCAAGCTAGTAATAGTCATCGCTTGTGTTGGTGCTTTCTGCAACGGCAGAGCTGCCTTGCGAAGCAGAATAGACCTCTCGCCCTCGACAAGCAAAGTCGTACAGTGAAGTCGTACAGTGAGGTCGAAGTAGTCAGAAGAAAGGTGTAAGGCCTGGGCAGGCCGAACCAGAATAGCTGCAGTGGTATAATGTGTATACGTCATGGCATTGCTACGGGACTACAGATATCCAGCTTCAGCAACTCCGTCCCGCTGTTTGGCATGTCGCGCTCGATGTTCTGGCTGTTCCCCATGGCCCGCTGATCTCGGGGCGCCGATCAGCCCAGGCATTCCAGGCAGTCCTGTCCGCCTTCGAATGCGGAAGACGAGAAGGAGAAAGGTAAAACAGGAATATCTGCAAATAGGATGGTCGTTGTTAAAACGCTTTCCGATGATCTATGCATGCAATACCTCATTGGAGACCTTGGGAACTACCTCGACCGGCCTAGGTACCTGCGCGTCCAGGCCAGTCCTCAAGTTGGATGCTCGGTAGCGCTCAAAAGCGCGTCTTACCTAGATAGCGGTGTTTCTACACCCTGACGTCATCCTCTGATCGATCGGCCGCGTCGCTGAACGTGGTGACTGCCCGTCTTGACACTTGATACGCCCGTTGCACGTTTGCCTAGGGATCGTCTCCTACATTGTAATGCAGCACTTCTCCGCCATCCGCACTATATCACTCGGAACTCGTCGCCTCCCTCTCCAATCGATATACCAAGCACGCACCATGACAGGAACCGCCGGCAGTATGTCGACGCATTTCGTCCTTTGTGCTTCTGACTAAAGCTATGCTGTCTCCCTCAGCCGACAAGACTCCCAAGGAGGTTGCCGACTCTGCACCAGGTGGAATGTCCACTTCCAACAATCCTGAAGAGATTCCGGCTGATGCCAAGGCACTGGAACCTGATGCGGGAGAGCAAGCCAAGAAGGTGAGTGCCGATGCGGACTGCTCGAGATAAGAGCTGACTGGCATCATTCGAATTGCAGAAGGAGGAAGCTGGCATGGACACCTTGCCTACCATCACGTAAAGCTACGGATTCGAAATCCATTATCGACAACAGCTAAAACATTTGCCGAGAAAAGTTGTAGCAAAGGAGTAAATCACGAACAGGCAATATGCATCAATTCTGCGTGGAGTATCCCATTGAAGCTTGTTCGATGACGCATTGACCATGCACGGGGCTCTAGCCGAGACTCGCGCATATTCCACGTAATGCATGGACGTCGTCTATCCTAAACGCGCACTCTATGCGGTTTTATACAACCTGATGCTACATATCCAACCTCTCACCTTCCGCACACCCGCACTACCTCACCACTCCTGCACTTCGACTGCCATCCATTCCGCAACGAATCGGAATCACTTGGTGAACTTGATTTTCAGCGTCAACGTGAAAGGCAACGCCCGATCCGTGACATTGACTTGATCCCCATCCTGCAAAACTTCCCCAATTTCCTTTTCGAGGTTGCCCTTGGTGGCTTCGTACAGCTGTTTCGGCGCCTGGAAGAACAAGGGACCTTTCGGGCCAGAGAGGGAAGGTTTCTTGATTTGCCTATGGCAGTCGCGGATGTCAATGTAAATCCAGAGGGGACACTCGGTGCAGCTTACATGTCCTGTCGTTCGGTAAGCATCTCCAATACCCGCTCAAACTTGACGTCCCGCTCTACTTCAAACTCTATCGTCTCTCCACCGCAAACCGGGCATTCAGGACGCTTCTCGTGCTCGAATGTAAAGGTGTAGAGCGAGTCGTTGCCGGTGTACTGCAGGGGGTGTCAGTGTCAGTGCGCGACTGGGCTCAAGCAAGGCCTGGGCCTACCATCATGTAGTTATCGAGGTACGGGTTCGAAGTGGTAGCGATCTTGAAAGCTTCGTTGCAGCAGGACGCTGACAAATACGAATAAGCAGAAGCCTCGTTGGGATGATGAGCTTTGACATACCAGCGATAATGGCGTTTGTCGACGCGATGGCCGGAATGATATTCTTCACCACACCCTGCGTCAAAGCCCAAGTGACTCCCTCAATGTTGAACTCGTTTGCTCGACTCAGCGCTTTCTTGTACAGCCATTCGATGTGATCTGGGTCATCATTGTCGAGCTTCTTGTCTGCGGAAACAGTCAGATCAATGGTGAAAAGGAGAAAGAGCGCAACGTACCTTTGAACTCCTTTGGCCATTCTAGAACGCTCGCCCATTCGATACAGTGCTCTGGCATTCGGGGGGTGTTGGCAATCGTGCAGATGGGATAGGTTGTCGGCGGCGTCAACATGTCGATCTGCGAGATATCAGCATCGCGCGATATCCGACTGCTCTTTGAACTCACCGAACATTCATAGCAACTCGTAATCGTTGGCAGAATCACCCTCGCCTGTCCCTTGAACCCCTCGGTACCACCATCAATCAACGGCTTCATCGTATCCGCATCCTCGGGATCCACCATCTGCACCAGCGTCGCGTTGATCCACCTTCTCGCCTCGATCGAATCCAAACCACAGACGACAAGTTGAAATTGCTGGTAGTACGCCTCGTCGTGGTCCTGGATCTTGCCGTGGTAGGGTGTGACTTTGACTCCCGGAACGCGGTTCATGACGAATGCAGCGGCAACGACGGCTTTGGATTTCCCGACGTCGGATTCGCTGCAGGGAAGTCAGCAAGAGTCATGGATGAAGCAGATGGACGTACCGAAAGAGGAATTGCCTGTTCAAGTTGGAAATATCGATAGTGTCCATGTCAATGACGTGAATATCATTGAATCCCACTGTCGTATTGTCAGCTTCATCCTATAACCCCTTTCTGACCACTCACTCAACGCCAGATTCTGCAAGATTTCACATCCGAGCCCTCCCGCACCAATAACCAACACCTTGCAACTTCCCCTCAAGAACTGCTTTGCCGCCTCTCCTCCCTGAAACGCCTCATCCGTAAATGGCCCAGGGGCATCCAAGACGCGGTCCACATCGACATACTTGTGTTCTGGCGCGAGCTTGATGTAGGCAGCGCGTTTCTCTGGACGGGTGACGGTGGGAACGAGTGTGGAGAGGATGGCGGAGCGTTCAGGCATGATGAGAGGTTGTGAAGAATGTAACAGTATGCACAAGGTGTACAGGACTGATAATGGTGATGATGAACCAGCTCTTGTCCCAGTGATCTATTAGTCAGCACGCTTCTATTACTTGCGTATCGCATCAACTTTCCGCCAAGCTCTGTTTCCAGTTCTCAACATCATGAACCCACTCAATATTCTCTTCCTCGGCTCCGATCTCTTCTCCATCGGCACACTCCAGCCTCTCCTCCGCGCCAGGAATCTATGGGGTACCCTTCGCGTCGTAACGGCAGGAGAAAAAGATGTCGGGCGAGGGGGGAAGAGTAGACGGAGAATAGCTCGTGAGTTGCGGATGTTCAAGGAAAAGAGCTGTTGGCTGACAATCTGAATAGCGCCACTGCATGATTTTGCTTTGCAGAGTGGGCTAGAGGTGCTTTGTATTCCAAGTCAAGGCATCAAGTATTGGCAGGTACTTACTACGGTTCCCCCTGCGACCGCCGCTGATCCTTGCTTCAGCCGCCAGATATCTTCGCTGAGCCTTCATCATCGAATATCATCATCACTTCGTCATTCGGGAACATCCTTCCAACTCGTCTGCTCAGCACACACTTTCCGGACCCGTCGACACGACTGAACGTACACCCTTCCCTACTACCACAATACCGCGGAGCGGCACCGATCCAATGGGCTATTGCGCGGCAGGATGCGATGACGGGCGTCAGTGTACAGAGCTTGGCAATGGGTGGTGGAAAAATGGTTGACCATGGGGAATTGTGGGCTGTCAGAGAGGGGATTGTGAGTCTTGGACCTGGATTTATATCGTCAATTTCCTGCCTTACGCCTCGCAGCCGATAGACAAGCGGGATACGTACACGACGCTTTTGCCACGCCTCGCAGATATAGGCGGCAATCTTCTGCTCCAGACGCTACACGCCATCCGTGCGGGAACCGTACGTCACCCGGGTTTTTTCATCCCACACGCCTAACCCCGCATCGCAGGCGACTTCTCAGCCACAACTGCCGCCACTCAACGCTTCCGGTGCCCCGATACCTCTCTTCCGGGCGCCCAAGATCACTCACAAGACCGTTTACGTGGACTGGAAGACCATGAACGCGCAGCAAGTGGAAGCCATGTTCCGGGGGATGTCACACCAGGTACGCCGTCCCCTCGTCGGCACCTCTGCCCGACTGACACACAAATACAGCACGCATTATGGACGACAACGCCCGATAGCCACGCCCTTCGCCTCCTCGACATTCGCCTCGTATCTACCCCTCCCTCTGTCCCCGCCTCGAGACCAGGAACCGCGCTCTTCCAGCGCTCTTCTTCCTCGTCCTCCAGCCCGCCAGAACGCACACCCCGCCTCCTCATCAGCTGCGCCGACGGCGAATGGATTGACGTGCGGAGGGTACAGGCCGCGGATAAGAAGGAGATGGGCGTGGGTGATTGGTGGAATGGGTTGAAGATGGGGAAGGAGGGGTTGGTTTTGGGTGAGACGGCGGCGGAGTCCTGATGTAACGGATGCCGTGCGAGCGGATATGCATCGAATGCCAGAACGGTCACCGCGCGTTTTCGTTCTTCGTAGGGACTCCGGCGAAACATCAGCCTACTGCATGACACGCGTGACGTGCTCCGCTTGGTAGAAGCACAAAGGTCTGTGCTAGCTATGACGACAGTTGCTGAGTGGCGACTCGCCAAACACTACTCTTGCGACAAGGCGTCCAGCACCAGGGAGGGAGACCAGTTGCGTGCTAGTGAGAAACGGCCTTGAATCTAATCTTCATAGGTTGATCTCGAATCGCAGTAACAAAGGAGAGACGCACCGATAAGGGTGCAAATCGCGAACAGACTGTGGGTCCTTTCTCGCTCGCGACGGACTTTGGAACGGGCCGAACGTACTTCAAGCGTGCTCGATTATAAGAACAGCACAGCTATCAGCACCATTGACGTATCTCGGCTAGTGCGCCGCCTCGAGGTCCTTCTTCCTTCAAATCTAGCAATCTTGGAAACTGCCGGATGGGTAAACTCCTGATGATTACCATTGTTCTTTCACCAGGCTTTCTATTCTTTCCAGCTTCGCCCGAAACCTCGTGGGGATAGTCTTAGGATGAAATCTTTTAGCTGTTTCTTTCGGCTTCTGTTGGTTTACACCTTTGTTCTCCGCTCACAGCCCAAAGAAGCGCCTCATAGATGAGATCGGCAGTGATTCTTTTCGGAAAACTCTGCTTTCTTGTGGTGCACATCGGCACATGCATATTATGTCCCAGTGGCGGTTTGGCTACCAAGTGAATCAGAAGCATGTGCGTCATCGGGTCTCCCTTCATTCTCCCTTTTCGAAGGATCCGATCAAGACGTTGTTCTAGGCGAGGCTGTGGTATGAGTTCACTCAAAATATGATTCTCAGATTCCTTCTTCCAATAGCCCACAGCCTGAAATTTGGCTTCCGATTGATAAAAGTCTCGAGCAGCTACCTCTTTCTCCAGCGCTGAATACAAAAGCATTCGCATCTTTCAATCCGAAGGCCTTCAGTCCACTTGTTATCCCATCGCCCGGCATAGAATCAAGTACTCTCACCTCAATATTAAGCATTTTTCGCAAGCCCGTCCAATATGACTAACGTCTTCGAAAACTCCGAAAGGTCGTCAGTCTCGAGCTGCGCCCAGATCTTACTGCGCACCTACCCTGACCGTGCAGAGATGCAAAATCCACCGACGGACGTGGAATCGGAAATCATTCGTGGTCTCTTTGCAAATATCGCATACAGATTGGGCGGTATCCAGCTTCATCTGTCGGAGATATGCAAGGATGAGGCACTCGTTCAATTGTGCAGTGTACTCGATGATTGGTCCAGCGCAACGCGAGGCTTTATGGACACGGAAAAGCTGAAGTGTGTTCAGAAGAACCGGCGAAACAAACCTTTCAATTTAATTGGCTTTGGTCTCTGGGATTGGAAAGACTGGCTGGTTGTTCAGTCTCTGGTCCGAAAGTTTCTGGCCTGGAAATGCGACGAATGCAACGATGATGCACATGTCGGGATGAAAATCACGCGACACCTCGAGCATTGCCTTGCGTCCGAAAAGCCGTGGGAAACCGCTTGGTGGGAGCATTTTCTACGGCTGGAAAGCGATATTGGAGGGGATATACACAATGTCACTGCCCTAGGAGACTGCATGCAGCGATCGGGCGTCCTGCTGAAGATTTACGGAGCCGAATCTGGCACTCAAGTGCATGTCCGCAGCACGGGTATGAGGAGAGGGCGGGGAAATGAATGGCCTGAAGACTGCGATGCTATAGCCATACTCAGGACAAGTAGTAGACGAAGTTTCGTATTCTCAGACACGAAATCGGAAATCGACATCGTCTCAAGCGCAACGTCCAAGTCTGATATGTTTTCAGACGCCAAGTCGCATAATCAGACAGCTCTGGATCTTCTGGAAGACGCTTTGGCCTTACATCGATCATACACCGAGCTTCATCCGGATCATCTCCAGTCTTATTTCAATCAAGCTCAAGAGTGGGAACCAGAACAGAACTCCAACGCGTCCAGCATAAAGACCGACTTGTTGCAAGCCTTGACGATAGAGAAGAGTACACTTTACGCGCCGTACGACGCTTATTCTCATGGATTGAATGAGACCCACCGTGCTTTTGAAAGGACATTCGGGCCGTTCAGTGAAGGACCTTGAGCACGGGCCATCAGTCGTCTCTCACTGACGGACGTATCCCAGTTGCCACGGCAGCGTTCCCCCGACAATTCTCTTTCACCTCTTCCCCGGCTCGGTTGTACCTTTAGTATATTTGAAATTTTGGGAACAGGCGTAATACTACCTAGTCCGTCGCCCTTGAGCGTCATGGAATACATAAGCATCTATAGCCAATCCCTCCCCGCCGCTTGCCGGTGATTCGGTGCCGCAGTGTCCCCCCCGCTCTTCCCTTAATCGCATCAGGCAAAGCGATCACGAACATGGGCTCGGATCGAATGATCGTCCTGGCCTGCTGTGTGTGGGCGTCGTCAAGGTCTGACGCAAAGACAGAACAATCTTCCCCACATGGGTTGCAACAGAGGTCAATACACAAGTCGCTCAGTACTATGTCTATGTCCCATGTCAAGATGATATAGCATACAACACCGCCGCCCACCGACTAGTTGTACTGCGCGTACAACGACGTCGAGCTAAACTTGGACTGTCCCTTGATAATCTTCTCGATCCCATTCAGGAAGTCCTTCTCGGTCGCGACCCTCCGTCGATCCCTGATCGCAAACATCCCGGCCTCGGTCGCGCACGCTCTGATTTCCGCTGGTGTCGCGTTGGGGCATAGACGAGCGAGCAAGCCCCATCGGATATCTCGTTCGGCATTCATACTGCGGGAGGCGTCAGCGCGGATAAGAGGGGCAGGGTCGTGAGACGTACCTTCGGGCGTAAATCTTGAAAATTTGTTCACGTCCCTCGAGATCGGGCAGACCAAACTCAATCTTCCTGTCGATTCGCCCGGGACGAAGCAGTGCGGGATCCAGTGTGTCTGGTCTATTGGTCGCCATGATTACTCTGCGAGGGGTCAGACGCGCCTCACACCCATTTACCCGGCGAGACGTACTTGATGTTTCCTCGGCTATCGAATCCGTCCAGCTGGACGATCAATTCCAACATGGTTCGCTGTACTTCGTTGTCGCCTCCTGCGCCGTCGTCAAAACGCGCTCCACCCTGTAATTACGTTGTCAGTTACGCCGATGGCGAGCAGCCTAGGGACTTACGAAAGAATCCACCTCGTCGAAAAAGATGATACACGCCTTTTTACTCCTCGCCATTTCCTATGCGCCGAATCAGCGCGCATCCCTGCAGCCGTCGAAAGCACCTCGAAGCACTCACAAACAACGACCTGACCATCCGCGCGCCCTCTCCCACATACTTTTGCACCAACTCGGATCCGATCACGCGGATAAACGTCGCTTCCGTCCGATTCGCCACCGCTCGTGCACAGAGTGTCTTTCCCGTCCCGGGCGGGCCTTGAAGAGCCGTCAGCTCGAGCCAGAAAAGGGTGGACAGCCAGGGAACGTACCGTATAGCATGACACCCTTGGGCGGGTCGATACCAAGTTCGACGAAACGTTCCGGCTGATCATCACTTCGTCAGCACCACGACGGCTCCCCAGCGCACCCGAACTCACATTCAACAACGGCATCTCGACGACCTCTCTCAACTTGTCAATCTGCTCCTTGCAACCGCCGATATCATCATACGTCACGTCCGGCTTCTCCTCGACCTGCATCATCGTCACCGAGGGGTCAATCTTGGGCGGGAGTGGCATCTTGATCTTATAGTTTGTCCGATCGACGCCGACGCGCATGCCCTCTGTCGAGCAAAAGCTGGACGTCAGCTCGAGTAGACGGGGGGAGGAAGAAAGGAGAGGCGGACCTTCCACATCTGTCGGCGCGACATTCTCGTCCAACCCGACGACGTACTTTGCATGCTGCCGGATATTGATCACATACTTGTCGCCCTCCGGATTTCCGCCACCGCCACCATCCTGCGGATTCGTCGCTTGCGCAGGGACCGGCACCGCTCCCGCTCCCGGCTTGGTCTCGCCCGCCTTGATAATCTTTGAACACCTGGCGACATTCAACGTATGTTCCCCCATCCGCTGCTTATCCGCCTGTAAATCCCACAGATTCGGCGGCGCGAGTCCCGTATCGCTCTCCTTTACGCCGAGCTTTTCGTCGATTCGCTTCTGAATGTCCTTGAGTTCCTGATCGATCTTCTTCAAGGCGAGGGAGTACGGTCCCTGGCCGTATGTTTTCAGGATTTGGATGTCTTGGTCATCGAGGGCGACAATCTTTTCCTCTTGCTTGTCGTCTACCTTTTTCTCGTACTTTTCCCAGTCTTCCTTTGGTGCCATGGTGTTTGTGAGTGGGGATAGGGGATAGGGATAGGATAGGCACCCTCCACCGATGATCCTCTTGGCCATACATGAAGAGCAAGCATGATTACGCGTCGGTGCGCCCGATCAGCTTACGTAATCCCCCAGCGTGGGAACCCATCCATGTCGTCATATCGTCCACTGATCATGATCTACCTTATCACGCTGCCCCTAACCCCTATCCCTCCACCCCTCCCATCCTTCCTCCCCTCCAATCACCACCAACATGGCAGGCGCAATGCAAAACGCAAAACGGGATCTTCCCAAGGTACGCCTCCTCCGTCCCACTTCCTCCCGCCTTTGCCTTTCCGCGCTGATCAACCCCACTAGGTCCGCGATGAAGAACGCGAGGGCCAATTCGGCAGCGTCTTTGGCGTCTCGGGCCCGGTCGTGATCGCAGAGAACATGCGCGGCGCAAGCATGTACGAGTTGGTGAGTTGCCTCCTGAATCCTGTTGCCGGTAGACTTACCGACGCGCTGTTCAGGTCCGGGTCGGGCACGACGAGCTCGTCGGTGAAGTTATCCGAATCAACGCGGACAAGGCGACGATCCAAGTATACGAAGAGACGTCGGGCGTGACAATTGGTGATCCGGTCTTGAGAACGGGAAAGCCGTTGTCCGTCGAGTTGGGACCTGGTGAGTCCGTTGTCGAGGTGAAAGGGATACCGTGCTAAAGTGCCCGTGTCAGGTTTGATGGGCAACATTTACGAGTGAGTATGGCGGGTGAGGATCGGGGCATTGCGCTGATTCCCGGTGTAGCGGTATTCAGCGACCATTAAAGGCTATCCAGGAGAAATCCCAGAGCATTTACATCCCTCGTACGTTCCATGCCGAGCGTGCAGGACCCCCCGCTAACCTGTCGCTGCGCTCCAGGTGGTATCAACACCGAAGCCCTCAATCGCGAGTTCAAATGGGACTTCAACCCAGCGAGCTACAAAGTCGGCGATCACATCGTCGGCGGCGACGTCTTTGGTACCGTGTATGAAAACTCGCTCGTCGACAACCACAAGATCATGCTCGGTCCCCGTGCGATGGGCACGATCACCTACCTCGCCGAGAAGGGGAGCTACACCGTGGACGATGTCGTGTGCGAGGTCGAGTTCCAGGGAAAGACGACCAAGCATACGATGATGCAGTTGTGGCCCGTTCGTGCGCCGCGACCCGTCGCGGATCGGTTGGAAGCGGATATGCCCTTGTTCACCGGTCAACGGATCCTCGATTCCCTCTACCCGTGCGTCCAAGGCGGCACGACGGCCATCCCCGGCGCCTTTGGATGCGGCAAGACCGTCATCTCGCAGGCACTCTCCAAGTTCTCCAACTCGGATATCATCATCTACGTCGGCTGCGGCGAACGGGGCAACGAAATGGCCGAAGTACTCATGGATTTCCCGGAATTGACGCTCGAGCGGGATGGACGAGAGGAACCGATCATGAAACGTACCACGCTCGTCGCCAACACATCCAACATGCCCGTCGCCGCACGAGAAGCCTCAATCTACACCGGCATCACCCTCTCCGAGTACTTCCGTGACCAAGGGCAAAACGTCTCGATGATGGCCGACTCGACCTCGCGATGGGCCGAAGCGCTTCGTGAAATCTCCGGCCGACTGGCCGAAATGCCGGCAGACTCGGGCTACCCGGCCTACCTCGGCGCCAAGCTCGCCGGGTTCTACGAGCGAGCCGGGAAAGTGACCTGCCTCGGGAACCCGTCCCGAAACGGATCCGTCTCCATTGTTGGCGCCGTTTCACCGCCCGGCGGTGATTTCTCCGACCCTGTGACGACCGCCACGCTCGGTATCGTCCAGGTCTTCTGGGGTCTCTCCAAGAAACTCGCACAGCGTAAACATTTCCCCTCGGTCGATTGGAACGTGTCGTATTCCAAGTACCTCAAGGTCCTCGACTCGTACTACGAAAAGAGCTACCCGGGCTTTAACGACGATCGATCGACCATCCGGGAGATCCTGCAGACGGAGAACTCGCTCAGTGAGATTGTGCAGCTGGTCGGAAAGAGTGCGTTGGGCGAGAATGACAAGGTGACGCTGGATGTCGCGACGATGATCAAGGTGAGTCATTTCTTCGGAGGGATTGGGTCGAACCTGATCATACCTTCTCGTAGGACGACTTTTTGGCACAGAACGGTATCAGTAAATGGGACCGGTGAGTCTGTGTGGCCATCTTCCTTCTTCTCGCGCTCACGTCTTTGCGTCCAGAATGTGTCCCATGTACAAGACGGTCTTGATGGCGCAGTCATGTAAGCAGATGCCCTTTCGTTTTCTGCTACCACGCTGACCTCCTCGACTCGCCAGACTCGCTCTACCACAGCCTCGCGCAAAAAGCAGTCGAGAGCGGACTGTCGTACACCAAGATCCGGGACGGCACGAGCGACATTCTCTACCGGTTGAACCAGCAAAAGTTCGAGGTAAGCCTTACCCTCCATTCCCCCTCTTCTCACGCTCATCTTCGCCGCGTGTTCAGGACCCCGATCAAGGAGAGGAAGATATCACCAAGAAGATCAAGCAGCTTCATTCCGACATGGAGGAGACGTTCCGAAACCTTTCCGATTAGAGGCAGGGCAAGCCTTTTCTCGTGCGTTGTGGCCAGACTGATATGCATTAGACCTTGTATAGTTCATGTGACAAGAATGACATTTGTAGAGATGATATCCTTAACCGAAGCCGGCTTGGAGGGGCGTCCGTTCACATGATGTGGCGCCTTGATTCGTCTGTTTGGGAGCGTTGCGTGGAAGCACACCGGTCATAACACTGCAGATACAACAAAGCCCCCACACTCCGCGTATCTCGTGTTTCGCTGAAGGAAGGACATTGTACAATGGAAAATGAGAGGTCCAATCGCAGCTGTCTGTGAGCCTTTGATGTTTTGAACCATGCGTCTCCGCGGGTCGCGCTACCATACCCTAGCGCGATTGTCTATCTTCGTGAGAATCAGCGACAGCGCGTCTGACGAGCCAGGAAACTCACCGAGGGGTTCTTTATATCATGAACTGATAAGAGATCCAGACCTCAATCGCCGTCAGCCCCGTAAAATTAGCCTGGTGCAATTCTACTTCTTCCGGTAACACAGTGATGGTATAGAGTCCACCTGCACCTCTCCCCCATAACTTGAAGTTTGTAGGCTCGTCGAGCGGAGCGGAACCGTCTTCGAGGTCCGCCTTGGATAGTGGCCTGATGGAAGCCCGGATGACATCGCTGCGAGCGTGCAATACGTATGGTTCGATGGATCTTTTTGCGTCGGCCATACGCTGAAAGCGAAGGCCGCCGTGTTCAATCGAGCAAGATATCATGTCGCCACGTCCTTTAGCGCCAATAAAGGCGACACCGATATTTTGTATCTTGGTGTGATATCGCTCTTTGGGCACAGATGCTACGTCCACACTGAAGGAGAACTGCATGGTCGATCGGAAATCTGCGATTGTTTCTGGTGCGTTGAAGAGTGGCAGTCGCATGGTATCGTCGTCCTATCCGGGTTCCAAGTATTTCTGATATGTTTGCCACATATTGGTGGATTTGAGCAAACTTTGAATTGACAATGCATACGAGGTGTTGAGTTCATCAATCAAGCCAGGATCCGCCAGACAATCAGCTTCAAGGTCGGGATGGACACGACCGACGTCGAAATAGACAAACTGCGATTGATCCTTGAGCAGGTATATCTCGATCGATCGTTGTGCGCGAAAGGCAAAGTCGAGCAGGATGTCGGCTTCCGCGACGGCAGATCGAATGACCTTGAGTCCCGCTTGTCTGATGACATCCTCGTTGAGCGCAGTCTGTTCAATGGCACGTTTGTGAAATTCAAGCAATTCACGTTCCGAAGCTAATTTACTCTCGAGCGCTTTCGTTCTCATCTGCGCGACTTGAAGATCCTGCTGCTTTAGCAGATATTCATAGGCCAACTCCAATCCCTTTTGAACCAACTCGAGCAGCTTCGAATTGTCGGGCGTTTTGGCGCCTTTGAATAATTCGATAGCCTTGACGAGATCCGTCACCTTGTTGGCTGTAGCTTTGATCTTCGCGCTGTCGTCTTTGACCTTGTCAAGTTGATCTTTGGCTATCTTGAGCGTCTCCGTTTCTTTGTGATCGATTACCGCTTTCATGATTGGCTGGAAATTGTCATAGACCGTTTGGCTGAGGGTGATAAAGTGCGGTGCAATCGCGAGCAGGCTTGCTCCTCCCGTCGGAGCTGCAGCCATGACAGCGCTGACACGGTAGCCAATTCAGCCACATTCGTAATCGTGCCCAGCAAAGTTGCCTTCTTCTTCTTCATAGCCTCCTTTGCCATTTGAATTTGTTGCTCTACGCTGCCAATCATCTTCTGGCATTGCTGGAGTGCTGTATCAAGGTTTTTCTCTTCTTGTTTCGAAATCTCGAGGTCGTCCATGGCGGAGCTGACGCGAATGTCGGACTGCGTCTTTTGACTTTGAAACAAGTCCCGAAAAACTTGAAGGTCGGAACTCTTGAGAAGAAGCGTGGTGCCGATACTCGCGAATGTAGCGTTCAGGTTTCCAAGGCTGGTGAGATTGCCGATATACTCCTTGAAGTGCGGAATGATATCGAGATCTCGAGGCAGACTGAGCGGATTCATGTTGTTCCAGATTTCGTTTCGACGAAGTGAGCTTTCCGTCTGCAAGGGATTCAATCGCAAAGCCGCACTGAACTCGTCGACCGCTCGTCCGAGATAGTCATCGCGATTCGCGACGCCCGGCATATAGCATCGGAAAAAGTATTCGCCAACGGTGTGTCGATATCGGGCCCAATCGCTTGCGAATAATTCGGCAGCGAGAAGCGCCCAAAATTCGTCGAAATTGGGATTGAGCTGAGTGATAATTCCGGCAGAACCTTGAAGACCTGGACCCGGTGTATGGCCCTTGCGTCCGTCATCCCCGCCGAAGAACTCGAGAATCGGTTCCCCGATAATTTCTGGACCTTGATTGATCAGTTCGTACTCGCCAACGCCGCCTGGTAGGCCTCCTTCCCCTCCTACCGCAGGTTTCCCTGCCTCGGCGGCGATAATTGGTGGAGTAGTGAGGTTCACGCTGATCAAAGTTACGTTGCCGCCGTTCCCTGGTCTTCCTGCCTGTCCTCCAGCTCCGCCGTCGCCGCCGTTCGTCAAGTGAACCGAGACAGTTTGTCCGGGAAAACGCACGTAGGCGTACGCGACTCCACCTTTGCCACCATTCCCTCCTGCCATGCCGTTCCCAGCGTCTCCTCCCTGTGTATTGACCGAGACGCCCGTCATCACTTCGGCGACGACCTTGATAGCGCCCGCATTCGAGCCATCCCCACCGTTTGCACCATCGCCACCATTAGAACCGTTCGCTCTCGGTCCTCCCCATGCGCCGTTCGTTGCTGCAGCGGGAACAGTCCCCGGAGGAAGACCCTCATTGTTGAGCACGGCGCCGTTTGGGCGATGAAGGATGCCGCATAAATTTCGAGATTGACTCCTTTCAGGTTGCGAGTCTCGGTCAGGCTGACTTGACGAGCGATGAGGCGAAGGGTGTCGCCAGCCTGAGCCTTGGCAAGCAAGGGAGATGCCGAGTCGATCGTAATCACATCACGGATGTGTTGGATGGTTTGAGGCATGACTGGTTCGGATGAGGAGAATGATTGGAAGACAGCGGGACTGCAAGACGTGATAGGTCACGCAAGATACTCAGAGGACTGAGACCATGGGGAGTCCGAGCCTACCTGTGGAGGTATACTATGTCGAAAGCGGGTCTGCTTGATGCTTCGCTCGATGCCCGTTGAATGTATTGCGCATAGACTAGGACGAGGATGTTACCCTTCGATACCGTCCGCCGTATCAATCTGGAGGTATTCTCGTGACGGACAAGCGGAAAGCTTTGATGACCTACAGCACGGAAAGTCAGCAAGACGACATCGAAAGAAGGCTCGTCACAACGTTGGACTCACCTCTGATTCAACTCGACGTTGCGCGAAAAGCGTATATGTAGTGATTCCGCTTGAACCGCAGGGATTCAGGTCGAAAGGCTGCTGCGTTGACATCTTGCATATATATCCTCTCTCTTGTCATGATGCTATCTCCTATCAAGCCGAGATCAACGCATTCTAGACACATTCAGGGACCCGAAGAGGGTGAACCGACAGCTGAACTAACTGAAACAGCGTTGAAACGCTGATCACGAGGCTTGGCTTGGCCCCGCGTCTGCTGATGACTTCCGCATCCGCAACGGGCTTTCAGAAACGTACATTTCGTCCACAGACCTTGTTGCTGCTGCACTGCACTTGTGTCAGCATATCCATGTATGGCAATTCCACGTAGACGTTTAGGTCTGATGGCTTTCAAGCAGTGTAGGGTCCGTGGGCGAAACGAAAGGCGAGACAATGCATCCCATAACGATATAGCACAAACCACATCTATGATACAACACTCCAGCCCACCACACAACCATCTGATACTTCAGAAAGCCGCTCTACTTCTTCGCGACCTTCTTCTTACCCACCACGCTCTGCTTGACCTTGGCGGCAGCCGAAGCAGTCTTCTTCGCCGCAACCGGTGCCGCCTTGGGCTTGCCCGCCATCACCTTCTTCTGCTCCTTCTTTGCGGGTGCTGGCGCCGTCTCGGCCGGTGGCAGAGGGATATCAACAGCGGCGGCCTTGGTCTTTCCCGCGGCGGGCGACTTTGGCTTTGCCGGTTCGGCGATCTTGGTCTCCGTCTTCCTTACCGGTGTCGATTTCGTTGGCGCCGCCTTCTTCTGCTTCTTTGATTTCGGCTCGTCCTCGCTATCATTGTGCATGACGCTATCATCGCTATCATCGTCCACCTGACCGCGCTTGACAACCTTCTCCGCCCTGCTAAGCACCTTTTCGTCGGCATCGGTGTGGAGCGAGTTGATATCCGATGTCCAGATGGGAAGCATGATACTGGCCGAAGTCTTGATACCGATCGACTTGATGTTGTCCCATCCACCCTCGATACGGGAAACGACGGCGGGCAGCGCGGCGGTCAAGTTCTCCATGACTTGGTCGGCGGTGTGCGCGTCTTCGGGGTCCTCACGCGAAGCGGTTGCTATACGCACGGAGCTGGAGAAGGGGTCAGATCGGTATTGGAATGGAGAACACGGACCGGACTTACGTGCATGTTCCCAAGCTTTCGTGGAAAAAGGTCGACGAGATTGCACGACCCAGCTCTGCCTTCAAATCCTTCCTCGCAAGCGTCACGGGAATAGGTTGCCTAGAATCTCATCAGCCCCGCACCTCTTCCCCTATACGCATAACTCACTTCTTGGCATCGAAAAAGATCTTGCCCAACAACTTTGGCATCGAAGGCATGATCCTCGCATCACACAAGAAGATATCATGGGCCTTCATCAACGCCCGACGTGCCTCGAACGGCTTGTGCTTTCCCCGAAGCTTTTCCAGCCCAACGACACGATCGACGAATTTGATGTTGTGCGCCGCAAGGAGGTCCTTGTACTCTCGTTGCGGGTTCTTGACGAAGAGACAGACGGAGGACTTGGGAGGCGGCGGTAGTGCCGGGTGGGGCAGGGGCCTGACACAAGGGTATCAGCACCATGAACAAGACACGGAAAACCTTGACTCACACTCGAACCGGCTTCAAGCTCTTCTTCGTCGGCATCTTCTTCGTGTTGACGACCAACCACACATGCTCATCCTTGGCCATCAACTGTGTCTCGGAAATCCGCTCCTTTTCCTTCGCATGATGGGCGAGCAGAGCGTTGACGGCTTTACGGGCTTGCTGAACCTTGAACGAGTCCGGGAAAGCGACGGGCTCAATCTTGTCGACTGTTTGAGCCTTCTTGGCGGCGACGGCAGAGGTCTTCTTGTTAGCCATGGTGGATGGTGGGTGTGGGAACACAAGGGGATGGACAGTGAACTTGTGGATCGGTTTGACGACTTGAACTATGCTGCACTCAAGGCTTCAGTGGCTGCTAGCTGTCCAAAATCCAGTCTGCACGTGACAGGAACGCGGAATGCTTCCGCGGCAACTCAATTCATGATCAAGTAAAGGCGAGAGAAAGGTCGTCCGTCACCTACAACTCTTGTACAAGTACTTCCATCCTTGAACACCACCAACCACAGCACACAACCATGTCTTTCTTCGGCGGCGCATCCAACGTTACCTCGGCTCCGTCCGACATGCAGGCAAGGAAGGAGGAGATGAAGCAGAGGATCTCGCAAGAGTTGGCGGTTGCGAACGCTCAGACTTTGATCAACGTGAGTAGCCGTGTTCATTACTTTCTGGCGTGCGGGGAGCGGCGAGGAGGGAAGCAGCGAAAAGGATTGCAGATGGAGAAGAAACGAACGGAAAACCAACCTCCGAAGCGGATGGTGAGCGAATGGGAGACTTATTCCAGACGAGTTGTGTTCGCGCAATGGCTACGCTCCATCGCCTGTTCGGCCGGTCTCCTTACACTCAACAGCTCGAGATCTCGGTTGTTTGCTTCATGTATGCTGACCTCCATACTTTTCTCATTCAACAGAAAATCAACGACAACGTAAGCAAGCTCTTCCCGAATCCACCGATCGTGTGGCTCATATTCCTATATGCGTTTCTTGTCTCTCTTCGTCGCCTTTCCGGTTGCTCCGCCTCTAGTGCTTCAAGAAGTGCATCACTCGACCATCTACATCATTGGGTTCATCTGAAGAGGTACGTATCATCCCCCATCTCGACTCTGCCCGAGCCGCATTCCCTCCCCTTGTCATCCCTTTCAACGTGACACAATACTCACACGCCCTTTCTCCAGGCATGCCTCTCCCGATGCCTCAACCTTTACATGGCCGCATTCGACCAAGTCTCCAAATCATACGTCAACCGAATCACGCGGGAACGAGCGACGATGGGTGCCGCTGGACCCGCGGCGGGAGGATTGGACGCCACCCTTTTGTAAGAACGGAAGGCCGAATGAGCAAAATGGATTCCGGAGGATCCGACACTGTAGCATACGCATAACAATCACTCATGGAATACAATATCAACAACCCCGCCGTGCCGGCATTGTCTACGAGCGGGAACCGGTGCCGTCATCGCATTCTCCTTTCATCCACACCCCTTCTGTCCTTTCGCATTCCCCTTTTCCCTTACATTTCTCCATTCCGCTCCAGGACTGCGCGAAAGGGACGGCTTCGGCGGACTTGATTATAGATTTTCGCCAGGCGGTGCAAGGCGGTGCGCGGGGCAGCATTTGAACAGGCAAATTTCTCCCTTAACCCGCCATGTCATTAGTCGCAGCGCTCATCTTCCGCCAAGGAGATCCCTATCCCTGAAGGCCAAGTCGAGCAACTCCGAAAGGATTACAAAGCGTTACTCCAGGAGTTCGTCGTCGCGCAACACGAAAAGCTGTGTCCTGTTTGTCCTTTTGATGACATTGCTGGCGACGCTGTCAATTCGGAGGCGGCTGGCACTGATGTCCATGTGGATCGAGAGTGGGTGCCAACAGCGTTCCTTAGAGAGGGTTCGTCCGAGGGTTCTTGGTGAAGTTCGTCAGACCCGCTCTCTACGCTGTACGTACGAAAGCGATAGTACAACCGCTGCCTTCTTCTGATGTTCCACAACTCTACAGTCAGCTGGGAAATCGGATCCGCTGTCAACACGAGCAGGGGCAGTCCTTGACTCGAAAGACGAGATCCAAGCTGAGCTCGATGTCACCATCGCTGCGATTCAATTCTTTGAAGGGGAGATGTGAGAGGGACTGTCGTTACTCGAGGCAGATGCCCTTGAAAAAGCTTTGCATGAGATACAGAGTGCTTGCCCCTCCAACCTTCTCGAACAGCACTCTGCTTGAGAATTGCGATGGTTGGTTGGCGATGGCGCAGCAGAGGCTATTCGAGAAGAAGCTTACGATTCGCTCATCTTCCATTTGGATAAAGGACTGGATCCGATGCGTCGGTCGATTAGCCGTGGCAGTACTTTGGACACTGGATCATTGGAGATGAGAAGTATTATTCTGTCTGAGAGGAGTCTTCTGCTGTCTGGTCCTTCATCGCGTGTGAATTCAGATTCGCAAACCCTAGGTCAACTTCGCAGAGACGGTTAGAGTTCCGATAAGTGTTCTTATTCCAGATCTGTAGTTTTACGAAGGGATCGCGGCAGGGTGGAATAGTGACAGGGGCAGAAGTATGCAGGACGTTTGGATGGGTAGAAAGGTCTGAAAAGATGTATCAAAAGGCTTTGAGTCAGACTAGCATTCTCCTACAGTTTGGCAAGTGCACTTTGTTCCTTGTTGCGATATACTGGGCTTTCAGCCGCTCGCTGCCATACGATTCATCCAAATACTAGTGAAAGATCGACTCAGGTATACGGCGGGATAAGCACGTCGCAATCTCTAGGCCTTCGGAGGCGCTTTGCATCATGAGCTGACAAACACTTCATCGCTCTTGCCGATGTGGCCTGGGAAGCGTTTCGGATATTCACCGCTTCCCTCAACTCTCAAAGGAGCGTAGAGCTGGGCTAAAAACTAGTCTTGCCAAGCAGTGAATAAAGCGATTTTCCTACCCGGCCGACGACCTCTGGTTTCCGCGCATAGTGAACAAGGTTTAATGGCAGAAGATGAGCATTCCTCAGGAATCCGTCGAAAAGATGCAAGCGCAGTTCGTGAAACGGCTCGCCGACTTTTACAAGGAGCTTCATATGAGAACATGCCCAGTATGTCGTAAGGAAAGAGGAATGTGCGGAATATGGGGGGATTGGGCGGATTTTGCGGCTACATTCTGGGGTGACGACGTTACGCCGATCCTGCGTTTGGTGAGTCCTGCAATATCGATCACCTAACATCGCCTATAAGATCTTGAGGTGCCCATGCTGGAGCAGGCAGAGACCGATGCAGACAGGATTGCAGAGGATCTAATCTACCTTGTCAAAAGTGGATTCTTCAACACGGAGGAACAGCAGGCCGAAGCGTCAGAACACGCCGAAAGTCTGTACGCGATGGCCTACGTTCACGACGTGTCGACCATCGGATGTGCGTATGGTCAGAAACCGGCAATGACAAGCTCGAGCGGGGAAGGGCCCTGGTGCTAGCCCTCAACGACTTGCAAGCACGGTTGACCAACATCGTGGACAAGAGGGCCTTGTCCCAATGGAGTTCTGAACGACTGTCCCAGTCTCTGAATACGTCTCAGGATCCCTCGTCCCAGGAAACAGGTTGATTATCGGTTGCACAGGTAGAAAGCGAGGTCTCGTCTCGCTACCCAGAAACTTTCTCGCGATGTTCCAAAATCGCTACTACATGTAGCCGACCCTATGGCGAACTGAACTTTTGTAACTCAGACGCTCTCGCTCAATCCTGAATGCATGTGCCTGTTGAAATCGCGACGTGCAGAGAACAATTCCTCTTTACACGTTCCAGAACGATCAACCCGCGACTGATTGCCCTGGTTGAACTCGCGTGATCGCTATAGGCAGCCAACGCAAACAGGTTCTCTCGATGATACCCTCAAAACCCCTTGTGGCTTTGCGACTGAAAGAGCAATACTTTACCCAGGGTGGATATGAAAGGTGTCAAAGTGGCAGCCCGGTCCTTGGTGACACCTTGACGGAAAAGGCGTATCGAAGACCTGTGAGTCCCTCGTCCCGCTGAGAGGTGGTCCTCGGCTACCGAGGCCAGTCGATCATGTTCGGACTGTATAAACAGTGAAAGGACCTTGATACAGCGTTCTCAATGGGACATTCTGGGCTCGATGGAGAGGTACTTGTGGGAAATCGCAATCCAGGAATACTGTCCAAGGCGGATAGCGATTACTTCTCGTTCCTCAGAGAAGTCGATGGCATCCGCTGCGGCGCTGCTGAACACCTCATCGTCAAAGTTGCCCACCTGACTTCGAGAATGCCAGTTCCTCGGGTGGTAGTTTTACTAGATCAGCGACTTAGTACTGTATCTGCACCCAAAGATCTGTCGCTGTGTGAGCGAAATAAATCAAAGGAACGACCATCGGCTCTTCACTGATGCGGAATTTCCGACCACGAAGTGCCCAGGAAAAAACGGTGAAGTCGATCATCCATCGATCATGAAGCATAACAGGTTTTCAAAAGTGCAGCGTCTTCAGGGGAGATGGTAGATGGATCGACCTCGCATATGTCGGCTATGACTGCAAGAACCCTTCGATATGAGGCGCAAGAGATGTGAGACGAGAATTATCGAACGCTTGTCGGAGTGGACTGCCATACTTGCTAGACTAGCTTTAGGCAATGCCAGCAGTGGAATCACGGCATCGGTTGCTTGTCGTACTCTGTATGATGGGTCGGGGCAGTGAAGGGGTCGCAGAATACTACCATCGCTCTCCCTGGGACATTTGAGCTCCGCAGCGGGGCAAAAAACCAACAAAGGGAGTCCCTTTACTTTACGTTGTCTATGACGTCCTGTGCTGTGTTGCCCCATCTATTTAAACGCGAGGTTTGAAACCCGCACTTTCTGTCGGCTGAGACATAAGCCATCACCCACGAGACCCTAGTATAGACGATGTCCGACATTGACCCTCAACTCAGAAAGAAGCTCGAAGATCTCTTTGTGGAGCGCCTTGCGGACTTCTTCATTAAGAAACACGCTGACTATGTCACTGCTGTCACGACACAGCAAGCGTTTACGATCTACCCTGATTCTGATGCCAGCGCTGCGACGATTTCAGAGTGGGGCGAGTTTCTATGGACATTCTTGCAGGCGGACATGTATAGTGTGCTTCAGCAAGCTGACGACGAGGTTGGTGTTCCTGGAAGCTGGCTTGATAACCGCTGATAAGTTCATCTCTCTATTACGCGAGTAGGGTAAGGAACCGGCTACGTATTTCAATATACTAGTCGCAGACAAGGGAGTCCTTGGTTCGGCAGATCTGCAACAAAGGGCAGCCGACCGAGCTTCGGAGAAGATTCACCAGGTAATTGCCGCAAACACCTGGGACAGGTGTCTCGAAAGCCTGACAAACGATGCCGCTATAGCAAATTTGCTCGCGGCAGGACGCCGACTTGCTCTTCAAGTGATGGTGGCCACAGATACTTGGGCACAGTTTCTCGAGAAGCCAGACAGCGTGCAGAGCGACTTCCTGTCTTCTCTGAAAGATGGGTCTGACCCGGAAGTATCCACTCAACAACCTTTCAGAGACATCTCAGATTCCTCTACCCTGAACAGGCCCTTCACGGAGCGGTCCTTTGCTGCCTCTTTCGCGGCTTTCATTGCCAGGACCGGAAACCAGGGACTTTGGTGATAGAGTTCAGCGACATGTAGAAGTCAGGATTTGAAATCTTCCTAGCGATATCGATAGATTATTGAAAACTAAGGCTGCGCCACTGATGATGGAAGCTGCCGACAGACCCGGTACATCGTCATGCGGAGTCGATCAAGCGACTCAAAGACAGAAGCCAAGGGCTGAACATTATGGCCCATAAGAAACCCACCTCAGGGGTCGCGCTATCTCGTTGATGTTTACCGCGCACCAGAATAGGTGATATATCAGTACGCTCTGCTAGTGACACTTGTTGCGCTCGGCTTGATTGTAGTCGATGGCTACGGAGTACAAGACTCCACATACCAGCCAGGACTTGTATCGCGAGCCGTTGGCTGGTGGACGTCTGGCCCAGGTTCTAGCGATCCTGACCTCACGGACAGCTTTCCACTTCCATCGAGCGAGCAGTGCATGATCGGTTCGAAGAAATCAAGTCAAGTTCCGGCGATAGTAGCGGTCGTCGATTTCCAAGACATCCTTGTTCAAACGATGTGCAACGTGTATCCTTGGTTCTCTCGCGTTCAAGGATTACTTGGTTCTCTCGCATTCAAGGATATAAATCTAGAGCTACAGCGTGCCAATCGATTCTTTCAGTCAACAATGTATAGGGTATGCAGGATCACCTCTCTCCGCCCGCGATTGATTTCGTAAGATCGCTTAGAACACACGGACGAGTCCGATACCCATACCAACAGCGACGAGGGAGAGGGCGATACGGAGCCCATCGACGGGAGGCAAGAGGTTGGTTCTGAGCACCCATCACCATCAGCTTTCCGATCACGCGTAGAATGCGGAGAACGTACCCTGCTGAGACGGCAGAGGAAGCGGCTGATGCTCCACCAGTGACGGCGCTTCCGACACTGCAACGGACACACGTCAGCCGGAGATAGGTCTACATTGGGCACAGTGCTTACGCGGATGTGCCGGCTTGAGCGACGGACCCTGCGCCCGATGTACCGGCGCTCACAACGGATCCACCGACGGACTGTAAGGTCGATTTCAGCATTGGATATCGAATATGAGACAGAAAGAGGGGTATACTTACAGTTCCTGCGCCAACGACGCTTCCGGCACCAGACTGCACACTCATGAGCATCCCGATGCCAAAAAAAGAGATAAGGGGACGTACGGTGACAACAGTAGCTACCGATGCAGCACCCGAGGTAGCGGTGCTGAACGCGCCTGCAGCTCCGGAAGTGACGGTGCTGAACACGCCTCCTGCGCCCGAGGTGACGGTGCTCGCGACCCCGCCGCCGACGGAAGTGGCGGCTGAGAAGACTGAACCTGCTCCGCCTACCAGAAGAAAAAAGAGTACGATAAGCACCTGCTCTCTGAGAGAACACAAATGTCGAACGTACTGGTAACGGTCGACAAAACACCACCAGCACCGGCTATAAGCAGGAACATTGTAAGTTCCAAGAACGAGATCTGCTTCACGCAAGGCCGACTTACAGGTCGCTTCAGTAAAGATTGAGCCTCCGAACGAGGTGACGTCTCCGAAGACGGAGGTTGCGCCACCTACGGCACTTGTGAGACCGCCGATGATGTCCGAGACTGGGGATGGCAATGCGTGTCAGCGATGTGCATGAGACAAGTCTTGAAGAACCGGAGGGAAATGCTGAAGCAACCTCAGACCGCAAACGGGAGCGAAGTCTGGACACCTCCTTCGACAGATCGGAAGGGAGCCCAAAGGCACTTTCCACCAACGCTCGATGAACACTCACATTGCCTCTCCTCCAATTCTCGCTTTGCCGGAGCCTGAGCAACGGCGGGTTCCGCATTGGCAAGGACGCCGGCGGCGTTGAATGCGGCGAGAGCGAGGACAATGGTGTTGAGCGAGTTGGCGAACATTGTACGTTGGTTTGTATGGTTTGATATGCTCTCGAACAGAGGGGCGAGGAGATGGCTGTATGGAGAAATTTCAGGTAGAATGCTGTGTGGGCGAGCTATGTAGACGGGATGACGCAATGACTGGCTGCGACTCCTCTCCCTTTTCGCATCCGCTCGATTTGGCTTACCTAAGCTTGTTCTTCGGATCCGGATCGTTTTGACCGCGAGGCTATTGGCACGAAGTGATCACACCTCAACGCTGCACCACCTTCCCAGCCTCCCCCTTCACCACTCAGTCAACACCGACATGCCCATCAAACAAACACAAACTCCGTACCCGCTCATCGATGCGGACCCTCACGCGGGCCGGGTGATCCGGTACATGCGTCCGAGCGACTATGCGGTTTGGGCGGGAAGTGCCGCGGCCGCGCCGGCGTTGTTGCTTGGTTGGGGTGAGTCCGCGGTCGATCAGAGATGTAGAGGGGAGTGAGGGGAGGGACTCGGATGATGCGTTCGCGATAGGATTAGCGGCCTGGCGAAGGTGAAGGAGGAGGCGGAATCGGGAGAGAAGCGCGGACGACGACAAGACACCTTTTGGGAATGGACGGAGGACGGTCGATGCCGCCTGCAATGTGGACAGCAAACGCCACAGAGACGCACGCTTGGAAACACGGCAACCCGTGGCCTCACGAATCCACGAGACACATCGCTGACTCTTCCCCTTGCCTCGCATAGAAAAAATCGACCCGACCTTCTCCCGAGGCGGTACCCGATCCGCAACCAAGCTCCTCGGTTTCCTCGGCTTCTGCGGTGGTTTCATGCTCGCCTACCAACGATCCTCCTGTACGCCTCGTCCCCCTTGCCCCATGACATACACGCGTCTAACCTTGATTTCCCCGACAGTCCGATTCATGGGTCTTTCCCCGAACGAACCGGAAGTAACCAAGGACGCACGCGAACTTTCCGCCCGTGCTGCGGCGGGTAAACCGATCTACGGGGAGACGGATTTGAGTGAATATCTGCAGGGTGTCGCAGCGAGGAATAGCACGTGGAGTCAGTTGAAGTTGGGGTTGATTCCTTGGTGAGTTGGGTTCCGGGCATGGTCAGGGAGAATCGTAAGCTGATGATGGGGATAGGTTCAACGTGGTTAACCATAACCAGCACGGGGTGGATACCAGTAAATACACTAAGGAATCGTCGTAACCGACGATACCTGGATTGTACGAAAAAGGTTGTTTGTGATGGATACAATGGCAAACCCGGGGTGTCTGTGTGACCGCGTGGACGCGCTCGATACCGTACATCTGGGCCTCGCTGCAACTCAAAACTCGGCGAGCATCATGTGAAGGGGCGCGCACACCTGTTGCGACGTTGTCTCTGCGCCTCACACATCGAATGCGATGCCTTGATGTCAGGGTCCCATCGCTCTGACACTACCGTTCTGGCAACGCCGTTGACAGGCGCGACTGATAAGGGAAGCAGGATTCTACGTTGAGGTTCGTTTGACGTTCAGCGAAGTGGGAGCGTTTGCAAGACCGGGGTCATTTAACAATTTACCAGCCAATTTACCGTACGCTGCACTTCCGAAAGGCCGATACTATTCTTCAGGTTTGGCTCAGCGTATAGTATAGCTCGCATGTTTGACACCCGATGTGAATATGCTACGGAAGCGCCTTTGAAGCACGAGCCAGTCACGCACGAGCCCAGTTGTCCCTGTGCCCGCGATCGAGGGACAACTGTCCGTGACTTGCCTTGCCAATCCGCAGCGTCGCTCTAGCAGGCTCAACGTACGTTAAAGATACCAATGATTGACCGCTTGATGCGATAGTAACTTCAATCGGCTCTTCGCTCCTGCGCACTCCTCTTTGAACGGTGATCAGCAGCTCGAGCGGGCTGCCAAAGGAACCAAAAGCTACGATTCCCGAACACGTGACCGATGATCAACACGTCACTTTACGCATCTCCTAACGCTTTAATCCGACGAGCGCGAGCGCCCACACTGCAGCACCTCGCCCTGCATGACGACGATATGCTTTTACACTGGCGAGGTCTAGGCCTACCCTGACTGTAATCTCGTCATGTAGCTTATCTGATAGCATCTTCCCCGATCCACCAAGCTCGAAATGTCAGCTAGCTCGCAAGGAAGATATAAGGCTCGTTCGACTCGCACTTCGCTCATTCGGCTTTCTCTGAAGACTGCGAACCTATAGACCAGATGACGGACACTCTCGAAAAGAGCTCGCCATACCCCAATGCACCGGGATACCCCTCGCCCCGGGACGTCAACTTTGATGCTCAAGGTGACCCGAAGCCAGGAAGAACTGAAAAGCCCTCGTACAACCCCGGGCACGTCTACACCGCCGATGGCAGCTCGGACAACTTGCTCGCATCCGCCGGTGTTCGTCGGATTGAAGCGATCAATGAGCAGTTGACGAGGAGGGATCGATGGATTGTGTTTCTGGCCGTATTCCTAGTAAGCTACGCATACGGCCTCGATGGGACAGTTCGATACACATATCAGGTTAGTAATGGGACTGAATGCGGGGTAACATGTGCTGACCGTGGCGCAGAGCTATGCGACAAACAGCTATGCGTGAGCTCTTCCGCCGAATTCTTTGAATCAAGGCTAACCTTCATTCAGTGATCATTCACTCCTGTCCACCATCAATGTCCTCCGCTCTGTCATAGCCGCGGCCGCTCAGGTCAGTTCACTCCGCGTAATACCAGGATTTCACTGAAGCATTCCATAGCCCACCGCGGCCAAAATCGCCGATGTCTTCGGCCGTATCGAACTCATCATCATCAGTGTCATCTTTTACGTGGTCGGTACCATTGTGGAAGCCACGTCCGACGGGGTGTCCCAGTTCTGTGGCGGGGCCGTGCTCTACCAGATCGGATACACGATGATCATCCTGTTGGTCGAAGTCATCGTCGCGGATCTTACATCGACGAGAGCGAGGCTGTTCTTCTCGTTCGTGCCTGCGCTGCCGTTCGTCGTAAGTCAATGTCAGTGTTAGAGGGTCCTGAGATTGAGCTGAGGCAGACTTCCAGATCAATACATGGGTATCCGGCGACATCACTGAAGCGGTTAGCACACGTTCGCCGTCTGGCACCCCTTGTACTCATCACCCGCCGCCCAGGTCCTCGCTCGCACGACCTGGAACTGGGGTGTCGGAATGTGGGCAATCATCTACCCCGTCTGCACTATTCCGCTTCTCGTCATGCTCATCATTGCCCAACATCGAGCTGCTCGAGCGGGTACACTTCGAAACTACAAGACACCCTTCGCCCAGTACGGCGTATCCGGGCTTGCCAGGGAGTTGTTCTGGCAGCTCGATGTGATCGGCATCATCTTGATGATTGCCGTCTTTGCCTTGATCCTGGTGCCCCTGACGCTTGCCGGAGGTGTATCGAGCAACGCGGACACTTGGAAAAAGGCACACATTCTCGCGCCACTCGTCGTTGGTTTCTGCTGCATCCCCGCCTTTGTGTGCTGGGAGATGCGGGCTCGATACCCGCTCGTCCCGTTCCACTTACTTAAGAACCGTGGCGTATGGGCTGGTTTCGGCATCGCATGCACGCTCAACTTTGCATGGTCCATGCAAGCTGGATACCTCTACCCGGTACTGGTTGTCGCCTTCAACCAGTCGATCAAGAGCGCCACAAGGATCACGTCGCTCTACTCGTTTGCATCGGTCCTTACGGGAACCTTCCTCGGGATGGTCGTCTACCACGTTCGAAGGCTCAAGCCTTTCATCATCTTTGGCTGTTGTCTGTTCATGGTCGCCTTCGGACTGCTCATCAAGTACCGAGGAGGCACGTCAGGCTCCTTCAAGGCGGGTATCATTGGCGCAGAAGTCGTACTGGGCATTGGCGGCGGACTTTTCAGGTGAGTCGCAGTCAAAGACCTTTTTCTCGAGGCTCAGCTCTCCGCTTGTAGCTACCCTACACAAGCAGCAGTACAAGCAGAAACAAGGCACGAACATCTGGCTGTGGTCACGGGTTCGTAGTATCGCTTTGCGGTCAAGTCCGCGCAATTGACTGGAAATACCTTGTCTACTCCAGGTCTGTATCTTGCCACTTATAACATCGGTTCCGCCCTCGGCAGCTGTGTCTCCGGTGCCATCTGGTCCCAACGACTACCTAAAGAAATCGAAAAGGCTATCGGAGGAAACGCAACACTCGCCAACGAGATCTACGGTTCGCCTTACACCTGGATCATCACGAACCCCGTTGGAACGACCGACCGGGACGCCGTCGATCATGCGTATCAGCGTGTTCAGCGCATCCTGTGCATCGTCGGCATTTGCCTGTGTGTGCCGTTGATCGTGTTCTCCTTGCTGTTGAAGAACCCGAGATTGACGAACGAGCAGTCGCTGAAGACCGCAGAGAAGGACACGGACGACACGTCACTGGAAGATGAGTAATCGACGTCAATAGCACAAGAAAAGGCGACTTTGCCATGAAAATATCGGATTGTATAATATGTTCGGCTTCATGTATACTCCATGACTGCGGTGAAGAACGGCATTCGCGCGGGGCGTCCACGTACTACTTGTTCTTGTCTGTCGCAAAGTCCGTCCTGTGTATGGGCTGCCTCGGAGCTGTCGGATCGATTGCGAGGGTTTTTCAAGGGCGATTTGGCGTTGGGGTTGGATGCGGAGTACGAGCGGGCGACTCGGAGTCTTGACAGCTTCACAGCCTTCACTGCAAAAACTGTCCTCGTCAAATCATTCATGTCGGAGAGTCAGTCACTGACGTTTTCGGTGGCCGCACTGAAAACTTTGTCAATAAAACATAGACATCGGTCCCGCAAGCTGTTCCCAAAAACGCCTAGATCCGACAGATCTGGCCATGGATCTCGCATACAAGCCTGTAGCGGGCATTGCCAAGATATCAGGTGTAGCGATGGTGAGGTCACCTATCCCGCGGGATTCGCGCTACAGGCAGCCGAGACTACCTAAAAAGAAGCGCGCATCCGTCGTGGTAAGTTGTGTTCAGATCTGAAACTGTTTGGGTCTAGGGAGCTCTGGAGGGCCACCACCGAATAGCTGTGCATTAGCCCGAATATAGAGCCGAGGTTGACTGGAACAGGTAATTGTTCGTGTCCGTGAGCACGCGGTGCAACCACGATCCCTACTCGACGCGTCAGATTCCTTGCGGGCTGTCGCATCTGCCGACGCCGCACATCGAGCGATTATCTCTCTTCTACCTTTCACACAGGATTCGAGATCTAGTCGGACAGCTGTGTGGCTGTTGCAGCCGATCGCAAGCTTGCAAGTGAATGATGAGCAGGGACTCGGTATGCTCGTGAAGGTGGTCAGACGACTTGTCTGAGCTGTTGTCCGATACCTTCCGACGACTGAGATGTATGTGGATACTGCCTTCCTGCATGACACATCAAGCCATGGCTACTGCTTCTCTCGCTTCGATGCCAACACCCTCTTCTCACGCACCGAGGTCTCGTGCGATGATGCACAGCGGATTCCGGAAAAGATAGAAGCGCAAAGCGTTGCGCTTCGGCCGACGCTTATCAGATAAAAAAGTTCTGCTTCCGCCAGTACCTCCGATGGGCCGCGAGGCGGAAAATCTGCAGGGACTTCCTCTCGTTCTAATCCCCCGTAGGGCAACTGCCTGCAATCGTGGCTACAAACCCATTACATTACCCGATTCATCCACTTGGCACTGGTGCGATTTACTTTTTTGTAGGGATAGGAAAGCTATATAAACTGCTCACCATCGCAGGGACGACTCCAGCTCCGCAGCCCGGAACCCACCTCGCCCTCTACCTTCAACATTCCTTCCTCCTCCACCATGTCGGACCCCATCGAAAAGCATCCCGAGGATTTCTCGAAGAACACCCCAACCACGGCCGGCTATGATCAACATGTCCTCGATCAGTCCGCTCCAGCTGGAGACTACTACGAGAACGCCGCCCCGAAGGAGAATATCCTCGCTACTGCCGGTGTTCGACGAGTCGAAGCCATCAACAGCCAACTCTCTCAAGTCGACCGAGTCGTCGTGTTCTTCGGCCTTTTCTTGATCGCCTATTGCTATGGCTTAGACGGCACGGTCCGATATACGTACCAGGGTTACGCGACCAACTCTTATGCGTGAGTCAGCATGTTCTTTGGCGAAATTAGAATTAGGTCACTAAACCCATACCTAGTACGCACTCTCTGCTCTCTACTATCAATGTCCTTCGATCCGTCATTGCCGCTGCCGCGCAGGTAAGAGAGCCTCGATCGCCAAAGTACTGTGAAAACTGACAACCCTCTTTTCAGCCCACGGCCGCCAAAATTTGTGATGTCTTCGGTCGACTCGAACTCATCATCATCAGCATCGTCTTCTACGTTGTCGGCACTATTGTCGAGGCGACTTCGGATGGCGTCTCTGCCTTCTGTGGTGGTGCGGTCATCTACCAGATCGGTTACACCATGATTATGTTGCTCGCCGAAGTCATTGTCGCCGATTTGACCTCGACTCGAGCTCGACTCGTCTTCTCCTTCGTCCCGGCCTTGCCCTTCATTGTGAGTTCCCCGCTATCCGTCTTGAACTTGGCTGATTGAATGCTACAGATCAACACCTGGGTCTCGGGTGACATCACGGAAGCGGTTCTCCTTGCCACCACATGGAACTGGGGTATCGGCATGTGGGCCATCATCTACCCCGTCTGCTGTTTACCCCTTATCGTCACTCTCTACCTCGCTCAGAGACGAGCGGCCCGGTTTGGCGTTCTCAACGGTTACACCTCCCCGTTCGCACACTACGGCGCTGCCGGACTCGCCAAGGAGCTGTTCTGGCAACTCGACGTCATTGGTATCATCCTTATGATTGCCGTCTTTGCGTTGATCTTGGTCCCATTGACGCTTGCCGGAGGTCTCAACTCAAATGCAGCCACTTGGAAGCAAGCTCACATCATCGCACCGCTCGTCATCGGTTTCTGCTGTCTCCCCGTCTTTATCTTTTGGGAAATGAAAGCTCGATACCCGCTCGTTCCCTTCAAGCTCCTGAAGAACCGAGGTGTCTGGGCTGGTTTCGGTATCGCCTCCCTCCTCAACTTTGCGTGGTACATGCAGGGATCCTACCTGTACCCCGTCTTGATCGTCGCCTTTGACGAATCCGTCAAGTCCGCCACCCGAATCACTTCGCTCTACTCGTTCGCTTCCGTTATCACCGGTACCCTTCTGGGTCTTGTTGTTTACAAGGTCCGACAACTCAAGCCCTTCATCATGTTCGGCTGCGCCCTGTTCATGGTCGCTTTCGGTCTCCTCATCAAGTACCGAGGCGGTCTCTCGAGCTCCGCGTACTCTGGTATCATCGGTGCCGAAATTGTTCTTGGTATCGCCGGTGGAATGTTCAGGTGAGTTCTTCAGCCGCAACCGTTCGCGTTCGACGGCTGACAAATGTTGTGTAGTTACCCTACCCAGGCATCCGTGCAGACCCAGACCAAGCATGAGGTAGGCCTTTACTATAGCCCACAAGTTTCTGTTTGCTCATCGGGTTTTACTACTATAGCATGTCGCTGTCGTGACTGGCCTCTACCTCGCCACGTACAACATCGGTTCCGCCCTCGGATCGACCGTTTCTGGCGCCATCTGGTCGCAGATCTTGCCCCGGGAGATCGAAAAGGCCGTCGGCAATGTCACCCTCGCCGGCGAGATCTACAACTCGCCTTACACCTGGATCATTACCAACCCGGTCGGCACCGCTTCGCGAACCGCTGTCATCGCCGCCTACATGCATGTCCAGCGAATCCTCTGCATCGTCGGTATCTGCCTCTGCGTGCCGTTGATCATCTTCTCGTGCTTGCTCAAGAACCCGACGTTGACCAACGAACAATCGCTCAAGCACGCCGAAGAGGACGACTCCATCGACATGGGCTCCGAGGACTCTGAGCGTGGTGGCGCGAAGAAGGGCTTCGTCAAGAAGTTCCTCGGTTAAAAGAGGCCTTTGGGTCATCAGTTATAGAGGTCCTCGGTTCGTGGCCATAATCCCGGTTTCTGTCATCAAACAAGCGGTGTACCATAGATAGGCTTGTTGTGCTTTGATCGTTGCTATAATATCTCCTGTTGAAAACGACTCGGAGACGGCTGCGAAGATCACTTGGTGCAATTTCGTCGGCGCTGAATTGCCGCAGGTCTCGCAGGATCCATGAAGCAGAAAAGCGATCTCGATGATCATGTCGAGACGAGCAGAGTGAGTAGAGTGGTACGGAGGGGAATGCGGCCATTGAAGTGCTCAGGGGCGATTTTCGATGTACGCACAGCGTCCAGCCTCTACATAGCAGACTTGGTGGAATTGATTCCCATCGCGCGGCCTAGACGTCGTTGCTTTCAGCCTCACGAGTGCTTGACCTTTACAGAATAGGAGTATTCATTCACCTTGTCATGCAAGGAGCTCGTGTTTCAGATTTCGGATGCAATCGAGACTCGAGAGCAAGGTCTTGTTGTCTTGTTCGAATTACTTGTCACTTTGTCGGAGTAGCTACGAGCTGTCATGGTCTCTGCTTGTCTTCTGTAGCACTCTCGAACCCATTGCCTCCCTACCTATGTTCCGCCCCTGGCAAGTCCGTCAGAACCATACGCGAACACAGCGGCACCCCGGACGAAGCTGTATCTCGCACTGATCTTGCACGAGGCCCGTCCGGCAACAGCGACGTGATGGAACAACAGGATCAAGATATGGAGAGAAGAACGTTGGTCGATAGCTCTGGGAGGTTTGGTTGACCTTTCCGAAGGTGTCAAACATCTCGGCTTCAGTCTCGGTGAGTTATAACTAGACCTGCTCTCCATATCGCTCATCATTCGAACACTTCGCTGCAACTGTGTTTTTCAGCTCCGTTATCGCTCGCTGTCCTTTGAGTATCGGTATTCAGTTCTGGGATGTTCGACACGACAAATACGCTGATGCTGACCATCTTCCTTTAGATGTCGCCGACGGTCTCCGCCAAGAAATGGATGACTGACAGCGTCCTTTCGAACGAAAAGATGGGAGTAGGCATGATCAGACAACCCTTGTGTCGGCATTCCTTTGTCTTCGATATCGAACATTATCCTTTGATATCGTGTGATTTTCAAGACCGAAAGGCAGGACGTGACTGATACCTGGGTATATATCCCGTCGCTGCAACAAGCTATTGCTGATCGATCGTACCTCTCCCTCACCCTCGTCGTCTGTCTATCATCCAACCCCCTGATGCTCCGTTTCTTTTTCACGCTCAAGGCCCATCCACCAACGAAGCGCAATGAAGAACTCATTCCCGAGTACACCTCCAATATTCTGGACAGGATCACGTTTGGCTGGATTTTCCCCCTACTAAAGGTCCGTGCGCTGACTCCGCTACGACGTTTGCTGATGGCCCAAGCTTCCACTAGACGGGCTACTCTAGGCCAATGGAGGAGGAGGACGTATGGTACCTCGACGACGCACGGCTCACGAAGAACTTGTCAGACAGGCTCGAACGCAACTTCTACAAGCGCTGTCCGCCCAGTCGGAGGCCTTCGCATCTGGGATCGACCGATCAGGAACATTCTCTGCGGACGAGCAGCTCCACTCTTCAACCAGAAGTGGTCCTGGAGGGAAAGAATGAGGCCGCAGGGGAAGCCAAAGAATGTGTTTCATCGAAACGCCGTGCTGGTCGACTTGTGTCAAGCCTCAATCCTTGGTCCCGCCGCGGACAGGATATCAAGGTTTCCGAAGGAAGACTCAATTCCGAGGTGGACGAAAACGGCAAAATCCGATACTACAATTCCTCTCTCGCCATTGCTCTCCTGCAAACGACGTGGCGACCGCTCCTCATCGCAACCGCGTTTAAGGCTAGTCGAGCTATACTCGATACGACGAGTAGTCTCGTCACGAAGCAACTCATCGCGTACATCACGGAAAGTCATGCATGGGGGAACGCCAGCGAGGATGCACGAGTCACAGGCGGGATTGCAGCCCCGAGAGCGATCAGTCACGGTATCGGTCTTGCCGTCGGTCTCGCTCTGATGCAAGAAGTCGCGTCACTGTGTGGGAATCACTATTACTTGCAGAGCTATGCATGCGGTGAATTGCCTAGCAACTGTCTTCCTTGCTGTTTTGTAGCTTATCCCTCTCCTCAGGCTTCATGATGCGTTCGGCTCTCATCAATCAGATTGCCAGGAAGTCGCTCCGCTTGTCACCGAAATCGCGGATCGAGTTCACGAATGGACGACAAATCACCGCTATCAGCGCCGATGCCAGTTATGCAGAGTGGTGCTTCCCAATAATCGTCCAAGCCCTTGTTGGGCCGATTACCATCGTGGTAGCGTTCATTCTTCTCCTCATCAATCTTGGTCCTTCAGCACTTGTCGTATGTCGTCTTTGCCGAACGCGCACCTTGAGAACCCGTTTCTGAATACCGTTGCTCCAGGGTCTCGGTGTGCTTGCAATCAGCTCTCCCTCAATAGCTTACATGACACAAGGCCTTGTCACCACTCGTCAACAACAACTCAAGATGGTCGATCAACGTGTCCGATTGACCACCGAGATTCTTTCGAATATTCGGTCTCTCAAGCTTTATGCATATGAGACGTATTTTGGGGAACGTATAATGGGTTGTAGAGACAAGGAATTGGCTCGAGTTAGGAAAAGACTACGGCTACGAGCCTCAATGCAGATGGTCACGGTTCGTATCTCTCGGCATTGAAACATGGGACTGAATGCTGAGAGTTGTGTTCGCAGACATTTATTCCAAAACTGGCCGCTGTCCTGTCCTTCATCACTTACTCTTTGGCCGGAAACGAACTCGACACAGCGACCATCTTTTCATCTCTTCAACTGTTCAACGTCATCGAGACGCCCGTGCAAGTTCTTCCTACAGTCTTTTCGTTTCTTTCGGATGGTTACGTAGCCGTCGGCCGAATTGCCAAGATTCTCAAGGCAGATGAACAGCCGCACGCACTTGTCATAAATCCGAACCAGGCACTCGCCATCGACGCTGCCGGTGACTTCGCATTCGAAACGGACGACTCGCCCGATGAAGGCTCCGTGGGCATCGTGCCAGGCAAGAAGGACGTAGGACAGACTTTGGAGACCCCGGTCGCTCTCGAGACTGGTCAAAGCCCTGTCGAGACAGTCACGTATGCCGCCGGCGACATACCACATGGGCTGCAATCACCCTTTCCCTTGAAGGACATCGATCTCAAGATACCCCGGGGGTCTTATGTCGCCATTGTAGGAAGACTGGGAAATGGCAAAACGGCTTTACTCCAGGGACTCCTGGGGGAAATGCGACAGATCCGGGGACAGGTCAAATTCGGAGGTAGTGTCAGTCTGGTCACGCAGACACCCTGGATCCAGAGTGCAAGCGTTGAAGACAACATAACGTTTGGACAGCCACGCGATGAGGCGAGACTTCAAGAGGTCGTTTATGCCTGTGCTTTGACGCGAGATCTCGAGTCGATGTCGGATGGCATACGAACGGAGATTGGCGGTAAGTCTCGCAGCAATCCCCGTCTCGTCGGTTTCACTTGCAGACCGTCACGTCTATAGAGCGTGGTATCAACTTGAGTGGAGGTCAGAGGGCTAGGATCGCGCTAGCTCGGGCTGTTGATTCAAATGCGGAGATCCTTCTGATGGATGATCCTTTGAGCGCGGTAGATAGTCACGGTAGGCTTGAACGCGTTAACAACTTGTCCGGTCGAAAGGGCTGATTCTGTTATAGTCTCCGCCCACTTGCTGCAAGAATGCATTTTGGGTAGCTTGATGAAGCATAGGACGCTTGTTCTGGTCACTCATCACCTTGAAGCAGCCCGACATGCAGATCTGGTCCTAGTGATGGAAAACGGGCGTATCGTCGCGTCAGGACCATTCTCCTCCATCAGAGACGAGCCAATTTTCCAAACTCTCGCGACGAAAGAGGAGGACACAAACAACGGTGCAAAGGGAAAAGCGGCTCCGGGAACCGTGACGTTCGGCAAAGTCGCGCTGACGCAGGAAGAGGAGAGTCAGAAGGACGCTGCCAAAATCCATATCGACGAAGAGCGAAATACCGGGTCGATCAGCTGGGCGGTCTACACGGCATATATCAAGGCCATGTCTTCGGGCGGCCGTTTGGCGATAGCTCTCATCAGTCTTGTCGCCGCCGAATGCTCCCAGGTCGGAAACGTTCTATTTCTGGGTTTCTGGTCCGCTTCAACTATTCCCGGTTTCGACAATGGTCATTACGAAGAGATCTACGCGGCGCTTGCTTTCAGCCTCGGATTTTTCACATTCATCGGGGCGTATACCTCTTGCTTGGCTGGTCTTCGAGCATCATATTTGATGTTTTCGAGGGCTTTGAGAGGTGTACTCCGCTCTCCTATCGCGTTCCATGACAGAACACTGAGCGGGCGGATACAATCCCGGTAGGTGGCGATATTTGATCACAGAGAACGGCGACTGACCTCTCGACACTTCAGACTTGCGAAAGACGTCGAATCCTGCGATGACCGACTTGCGTTTCAATGGTACGAATTGCTGACCCAAATAATGTCTGTGTTTGGCACTGTCGCCCTCGTGTTTTACACGTACGTATACCTTGGATGTATATTCCCACCGATGTTGTGCGTCTACATCGCCTTGGCGTCCTTCTTCCGCCGAACTTCCCGCCAATTGAAGAGGATAGACTCCACCACCCGCTCTTTCATTTACACGCATTTTGGTGAGCAACTCGCCGGAACTTCGTCGATTCGGGCGTTCAAACAGCAAGAGCGATTTCTCGACAAGCTCAGCAAATCCATCGACTACGAGTTTCGCTTTCACTACACGTCGATGGTCGCTCAACGCTGGTTGAGCGTGTGCCTGGATCTACTTGGATCACTGCTTGTGCTCGGTATCGCCTTGTTTGGAGTGTTCTTCCGAAACGATGTCGCCCCGGCCAAATTTGGCGTGGTCTTGACGTACTCGATGCAGAGCACGCTCCTGCTGAGCCAGCTGGTTATCATATATGCGATGGTGGAACAAGGTACGTACGGGCACTGCTGCCGAATTGCTATCATGACTGATCGTGTTTTTGATTCAGAGATGAACACCTGCGAACGGGTGAGCTGCGATTATGCGGACAGAAAGAATCCAAGCTAATCGAGGGAGCACAGATTCTCTACTACGGAGATCTCCCCCTGGAGGCACCGCCACGCCAGAGCCGAGACCCTGACGAAAGCTGGCCTTCGAAGGGCGCAATGAGCTTCGAGGATGTTGCCCTGCAATATCGCCCAGGCTTGCCGATGGTATTGAAGGGTTTGTCATTCCAGGTACAGCCCGGTGAAAAGGTGAGATCAGGCAGCAATGCGCGCCTCCCTTGGCTTACGTCCTTGGCGCTATAGATAGGGGTCGTGGGCCGTACGGGCGCGGGCAAGTCATCCTTGTTGCAAGTGCTCTTCCGCATTGTCGAGCCATGCCAAGGACGAATCGTCATCGACGGCGTCGATCTCTCGACCATCGGTCTCGACACCCTGCGCCAAGGTCTGAGCGCGATACCGCAGGAGGCACTGTTGTTCAGCGGCACCATGCGTGCCAATCTGGACCCGGAGGGAAAGAGAAGCGACTCCGAGCTATACGATGCCCTTCGGCGATGCAGTCTCCTCGAGACGGGCGAGAAGGATCAAGAGCGACTGAAAAAGTTCAAGCTGGACGCCGAAGTGTCGGACGATGGCAGCAACTTTTCGTAAGAACACTGATTTTTGGCACGACCCTTGGCTAACAATACTCACATAGAGGCGGAGAGCGACAATTAGTGGCGCTGTGTAGGGCGCTCATCAAGGACCGCAGGGTCTTGGTGCTGGACGAAGCCACGAGTTCCGTGGATCCTGAAACGGACGCTGCCATCCAAAGGACGATCCGAAACGAATTCAAGAACGTCACACTGTGAGTCGCCCTTGTCCATTACATATAGGTATACTGACTGTCGCTTTCAGCCTCTGTATCGCACATCGTCTCGCCACGATCGCTTTCTACGACCGGATACTCGTGATGGAGCAAGGCAGTATGGCTGAATTTGATACGCCGCTCAACTTGTATGACCGGGAAGGGTCCGTGTTCAGGGGTATGTGTGAGGCCGCGGGGCTGAGCCGGGCGGATATTGCGAGAATTCGAGAACAGACGTGAAGGAGGTAGATTCGGTCGAAAATGCGAGGCGCAGGCGTCTGTAAATATGTAGACGTTGCGTACGACTTAGCTTTCGGAAGATGTCGAAAAGAGAACGCCATGAAGTTCCGCAGAGAATGAACGGGGAAAAGACAATTTGAAAGACTGAAGACGACAATGCAGGGTAGTTCAAGGACTGAAAGGTCGCGATTATGTTGCACAGCGCTACTCAGCCAACATGCAATCCCCTATACGATGCGTATCATCTCCCCTCGGGATACAACCGCCCCACGATCTCCTTGAGGGCGTCCAACTTCTCTGGACTCGGCTTCACTGTCGACATCTCATCCAGTGATTCAAGCAACTCGATATGTGCGCGTAAGAGACGTTCCGTTGGTTTTGCCGAGGTCTTGATCAGCGGATTGATAGATGCGAGGAAATATGCTTGCTGTGAACGGATAGGGGTTTAGTAAGGTGAAAAGAGGAAAGGAGCGCAGCGGCATACCAGGTCTTCGTTTTGCGACATTTTCCTGGCCCATTCGAGAAGCCAGAGACCGACGTGTTCGTTCCACGCCTGTTCGAATCCCTCTGGTGCACCCACGACGGGTTTCCGAAGCGCCTTGACGATCTTGCCGAGTTCCATCACGAGTGCTTGGCCGTGTAACACGACGGGATCCTCTGCCGCCGATTCCGTGCGGGCCTTGGCGGGGTCGTGTTCCGGGTCATAGGGCGCCTCGTAGAGCGTACGTGAGAGGGTAGTTATTCGCGCAACGGGGTTCCATTGGAATGCGGGTTCTGCCGAGAAGTGGGCGTGGACGGCGTCTAGTAAGCGCGGACGGAGACCGGTTGGGTATGTTCGGAGAAGGTGAAGCAGATCGAGGTGGAAGTCCAGGTCTTTGCTTAGTGTTGGGTTTGAGAAGGCGGATTTCAAGACGGTAATGATCAGGTCCCCGCGGATGATGGATTTCCTCGCGGCCTCGCCATCCTGGCCGAACGCGTTGGCGCCGAGGTCCTCCTCCGCGGAATCTTCCAACCCGGCTTGCACGTCCGCCTCCATCTTCTCCTCCGCACTGGCATCATCCCCGGGCAAATCGATGCCCAGAACCTTCCAACGCCGACGAAGAGCCTCGACCCATCCGATCTCGAGCTTGATGTATTCCCGCCATAGTTCACGCGACGAGGGCATCAACCGGAGCCCGAGGAGCAGCGTCTTCCGTGCGGGCGAGACGTTTTCGATCGCAAAGTTGGGGTGTTTCCGGCGTGGAGAGGTGCTGCTCGTCGGGGAAGTGGGGTCGAGGTAGTGTTGGGAGAGGAGGATGTAGAGCGCGCTGTTCCGTGGGTGGAGTTGAAGGGCGCTGCCGGATGAGGGTGATTAGTGGTGTCCGGTGGGAGAAGGGGAAGACGTACGTGGTTAAACCCTGCAAGACGACCTTTGTCATCCCTTCACTCCTCGCATAATCGATATACGCCATCCACACGCCCAATTCATACGGAAATTTGTCCGTCGCCCGCCGCAGGATATACAGGATCCTCCTCGGAATGGAATAACTCGACACGCTCCGCGGCTGCGCCGACTTGTCGAGTCCTAGCCGCTTGTACCTCGCCCTGCGAAGCTTCTCCAGTCCGATTTCGTACTGCGCATAGTCTAGGAAATCTTGGACGACAGGGACACGCTTGATCAGGGAAGTTTCAAACTTTTTCCGGCGGGCGGTGATGGTGCCTAGTTCGGTGCGGGTGAAGAGGCCTTTGGCGGCGAGGTCTTTGAGTTCTGGAAGGGTTGATTCTATCTGGAATTGAACCTTTTCCATGGTGGCTGTGGTGGATGGCGTTGATGGCTATAGAGAGAGTTATCACGATTATCAGAGCGTGATGAGCCAACTTTGTTGCAAGTCACGTGACCACTGGCAGTCACCCGATGCAAGAGTAAAGAAGATCATGCAGTCGGGTCAGTATATTCACATACTAGGACTCTTCCAATAACCAGCACCATGGATTCCTATCAAACCCCTCTATCAAGGTATGTTGTAGGACGGCAATCATAAAGGACGTCGGCTGACCGTTCCGCAGCCGATATGCGTCCAAGGAGATGGCCCACCTCTTCTCCAACTCGGTATGTCAGAAACCCTTCCTCCCGAATGGCGGGACTGACACCTTCCCTCCCTTCGTCCCTGCAGATGAGGTTCGGCACCTGGCGAAAACTCTGGCTTGCCCTGGCCCAAGCCGAAAAAGAACTCGGCCTCGCCATCCCGGACGAAGCGATCGCCCAGATGAAGGCCAACCTCGAGCTGGACGAGGCCCAGATGAAGGTCGCCGCCGAGGAGGAAAAGAAGCGGAGGCACGACGTCATGGCGCACGTGCATACCTTTGGAACGGTTGCCCCCGCCGCCGCGGGGATCATTCATCTCGGCGCGACGTCGTGTTATGTGACCGACAATGCAGACTTGATCTTCCTTCGCGAAGGGTTGGGCCTTCTCCTGCCGAAACTCGCGACCGTCATCTCCCGATTGACCGATTTCGCGGAACAATACAAGTCCCTCCCGACGCTTGGGTTCACCCATTTCCAGCCGGCGCAACTCACCACTGTCGGGAAACGTGCAACCCTCTGGATCCAGGAACTGCTCTGGGACTTGCGAAACATGTCCCGTTCGCGGGACGACTTGGGCTTCCGAGGCGTCAAGGGTACCACCGGTACCCAGGGCTCCTTCCTCGCCCTCTTTGACGGCGACCACGAGAAGGTCGAGGCGCTCGATAAGCGCGTCACTGAGCTCCTCGGGTTCCCGTATGCGTACCCCGTCACGGGACAAACGTACTCGAGGAAGATTGACGCCGATGTCTTGGGCCCGTTGGCGAGTTTCGGGTCGACGGTGCACAAGATCTGCACGGATATCAGGTTGTTGGCCAATTTGAAGGAGATTGAGGAGCCGTTTGAAAAGGATCAGATCGGATCGTCTGCCATGGCGTACAAAGTCAGTGGGTTGGGTAGTTTGAGTGATCTCGAGCTGACGACGCTTTAGAGGAACCCGATGCGATGCGAACGTGCGTGTTCGTTGGCGCGACACCTGATGATCTTGCAGCAGAACGCGCTCATGACCGGGAGCGTTCAATGGCTCGAGAGGACGTTGGATGACAGGTGAGCCGACATTGTCTGCGTCTGTTCTCTTGCTGACCCTTCCTTGCAGCGCCAACCGACGGGTCACCCTCCCCGAGGCATTCCTCACCGCCGACATCCTGCTCACCATCCTTCAAAACATCTCCGAAGGCATGGTCGTCTACCCCAAGGTCATCGCCCGTCGAATCTCCCAGGAACTGCCGTTCATGGCGACGGAGAACATCATCATGGCCATCGTCAAGCACGGCGGGGACCGACAGGAGTGCCATGAAAAGATCCGGGTCTTGTCCCACGAGGCGGGCGCCGTCGTCAAGGAGGAAGGAGGGGAGAATGACTTGATCGAAAGGATCAAGAAGGATGCGTACTTTGAGCCCGTCTGGGCGGAGTTGGATGCCTTGTTGGATCCATCGACGTTCATCGGACGGGCGCCGGAGCAGGTCGATTCGTTTGTCAAGGAATGGGTCAAGCCCGCGTTGAAGCCGTACGAGGAGGGCATCAAGAATGCCCAGCAGGCGACGTTGAACGTCTAAGGGGAGCGCTGTATGGGTCGCAAAATGGGGATATGAAATGCAATTATCCGATCAGATGCGCTGGAATGATAACCTCCTGAGGAAATTGCAAGACGTCCTGGATCAACGGCACCTGCAACTGCGCAGACTCAACTTGTTCAACTTGGATGTGGTAATATATTGCGTAACTCTTCAACGCATGCATATGGACTCCTACCTAGCGTCAAACTGCGCAAAAGCTAGTGCGATACGTGCGCTTCATTGTCGCCATGTAATAACACATCACCAAGGCAAATCCTCAGCTCGACCTCATGCGGTGTCAACGAGAAGAAGGCTACCGGTCTACGAGGCGAAAGACTGTCGTCGAACTTGCCAACGACGGCGTCCACACCTTGTTGAACTGGATAGAATATGCTGCACTACGAGCGACCGTTACGGTGTCGATCTCAGGGTAAGCCAGTATGTCGTGGCGTGAACCGTTTGAAACCTGCCCATTCTGGGTTCTGCTCCGCGCGTATGGATGTCCGTAATCAAGCTCGAGATCACCATCCGCCAATCTCGGTTCACATGGCCTCGGAGAAAAAAGGCGACACAGCGTGTGACTGGTTTGCAAGCGCCCAAGCCCGAGAGAAGAATCATGTCCGTCCGATACAAGCTACAAGTCGTTCAAGTCATTTAGCCGCTATTGTGGCAGTCGTCGGTTATCATCTTTCGCATCCAGTCAAGCCGCAATGCACGTATTATTTGCAGCGTAATGTATAGAACCTTGAATGCACGAGTCTGTAAAAAATCGGACGATGCGTTAGACAGTGTTGCTGAGTTTCGACGCGTTGAGCTCGAAATGCTGGACGTACCGATTATACACTTCCCATTCACGCAAGAAACAACGTCGACGTGAGGCAAAGAGGTACAATCTACCGCCAACGGGCTGCCTTGCTCATCTCGTGCTTCGGGACAACCTCCGCAACTCTCGATATCGGAAAGGATGTTTATACACTGGAGGATGTCGAATGTTAGCGGCGGGGCGACGGGATCGGCAGGGGAGTGTACGCATACCTCATATCCCTTGAAATGAACAGGACAAGGCGTCATTCCCGCGGGGCAAAGCTGGCGTGAAACTTGAATGAAAGGCGCCGCTTCTCGCTTCGAACCGGCATTCGGCGTCGGACTAGGATTCGAGCCTCCGGAGCAGCTTCCAGCATCGCATCGGCCTGACAAAAGGAGTATCCCTTTCCATGAGCTGGCATTATAGTCGCAGGGCAGGCAGACCTACCTGATGAGCAGCCAATCGATTCCCCCTCGGCAGTGCCATCGTTCGCCTCACACGCTGCACCCGCACCCCCGCACGTGCCAGCTCCGCACTGAACGTATGTGCCCCGACAATCGTACCGATCCTCACATGGCTCCGAAAGCGTGGAATTCGTCAGACTTGCACATCTCAGTGAACTCTTACAACGCCCTTATCAGGGTGACAATTGATCAGGACACGCAACTGAAACTCAGCGTCTTCCCTTACCGGAAAAGCAGTCATCACTCTCACCAACCTCTCTCGGGGTGGAAAAGTTTGGCTGACATTCAGCTTGTTCGCCGCCACAGATCCCACCGGGACTGCACGAGACGCCAGATTCCCAGCATTCCAGGGAATTGGCACAAGGCTCTCCCTTCGATCTTTGAGGTATCCCGGGGTGACACTTGTTATCCACGCAGTTTCCTTAGGGGAGGTGCCGAGGATCAGGTCCGAACCACCAGCATAGAGAGCCAAGGATACAAACCTGAAGTGCACCAGTCGTACGGGAACTCCGGTTCACAATATCCTTCGGGATACCCACAGGCGCCGTTAAGGCATTGGCTGCGTGCTACGCATTGGTACGATTTGGTACACATGCCGTCGAGGGGCACAGGGTTTTCCCATCGACAGTATTGCTGTTCGCACGCACCTAGAACCTCATGGCAGTCAGATCCAGAGCGTCGTTTCGTAGCAACGCATGACCTCACCTGACAAGCAAACGTCGCTCTCCGCGGTAGGTGTAGACGGGGTGAAGCAGAGAGCGCCCTCACCGCCGCAAATACCGCCGAATGTGCCCGAGACGTTGCAGTAAACGCCAGTTTCGATGCATTCTCCGTTGTACCGGCACGACTCGCCCTTGACGCTCTTGACTCGATCTCCCACGCAACTGTTGTCGACGCAGTCTCCTGCCCGATGAAGCGATCAGTGATTGGTGTTGCGATGATTCGAGAGACACATTTTACCTGACCAACACCATTCCCAAGGATACACCGACGGCTCGCAATATGCTCCCGCGGAACCGCAGATATCGTTGAAGCATTGTACCATACCGTAGCATTCGAAAGATTCAGAGCACTTTCCTCCGGTCAAGATCTGGGAGGTGCTGTTGGGTTGACACCTATTCTGTTTGCATGTGCCTTAGGAAATCGGGAGAGGGACTAGAGATCAACGGATGATATAGGCGGAAGACGGCGGGGTGAAGACTGTAGAGAAACAAGCAGGAAGGAACTTACCAGCTTGACAGATCTGCAAGCTAAAACCATATCGAGAACTACCATCATCTGGACGGCAGGCTGCACCTGGACCGCCACAGATGCCTTGATAACAGTCGGTGGCGGAGAAATAGTTGTTTCCGGTGCATTGCTCCGACGTTGTGCATGGTTGACCGAGGGGTACACTCCTAGAGGCTTCAACGAGGATGAAAGGGGAGGCTAGAAACGGAGGTTAGAAACCGCGGAATGCCTCACAAGGGAGCAACGCACCAACACTCAAGGCCGACCACACAGCAAAGACGACGGACGATCCGCTGGCGATGTCGAGCATCGCGGCGTCTTCGAGGTTTCGAAGGGCATAGCGAGATGGTTTGTGACAGGATATCGCTCGGACGTTGGAAGGTGAGAAGTCGATTCGCTCGCCCTTATTACCGCGGACGCCGATAGGATCAAGGTGGCGCTTCAAGAACTATGATCCGTCAGTGAGCTTAGGTTCTTGCAAAGAAGTCGCCTAAAGCGCATCACGAGCGCGCCCTCGACTAGCGTTTCAGATTTCACTCCAAGCGCAGCGCGATTCCTTGGTGAAAGGCCGTCAATGGAATCCCTTGCTTGTCCGGGTGTCGGCAACTTCCCGCAATGATCGCGTCTCAACTCAATTCGCTAGGGATGAGAAAAGATTCCCTCCGCCTTTCCACCGATACATCACCCAAAGGTGGACGAGTCCAAAACGAAACGATGATGCCAGCTTCCGCTCGCTGACCGTGGTTGGACAGATTGCCAATCAGAGTTTGTGGCATTGCAAGAAATTCGACTGTTTGGATGTCGCATGACTTTGATGCAGGATCGGACGCTGGTGATACGATACTGGGAAGTCAGCGTGCCTTTACAGAGCGTGGAGCGTCTCGTTTTCGCCTTTGAGAGTCGATTGCAGCATCTACATCATGTCCATTGGATCTCAAAACACTTTGGTGGTACATAAACATCTGCAAAAATCCGTGTCCATTTTCGCCTATTCCGCTTTCACTTTTCTACCTCGAACGAAAGACCCATACCCCGCCTTCATTGTGTTGCCTAGCCTATCATTCACAACGAGACACAGGTGTTGTTCGTGGCGTTGTAGATGAAACCTCCAACGCACGACTCTGCAAGCATTGCCCGGAGGCGTCAGCATCGAATAGAGAGGAGCCAATAGCCAAAAGTCGCACTTACCGATAGCGCAAGACCCATCAACGCATGCGACGATGTCGACATTGGGCAGCGATGTGCAATCCATAGCGAGACTTGCTCCATATCCGTCTCGGGCGCCAGGACAACCACCGCAGGACTCCAGATCGGACAGGATGTTGATGCACTAACGCAACTCGTCAGCGGAGGCGCAAAGCGAACGGCTGAATCGAAGTCTCACCTCGTAGCCCTTGGATTGAACGGGACAAGCGATCATTCCGGCAGGGCAGAGTTGCTGTCGAACTTGAGCGGGAGGGAGTATTCCACGCTTCGATGCTTCGTTAGGTGTTGGACTTGGGTCCAGTCCACCGGAGCAGAATCCAGCACGGCAAAATTCTTTCCAGGCACAAGCGTTGGCAAGGAGCAAGAGACTGAGTAAAGAGATGCATGAGCTACCAGATACACAGTGTGGCGATTGCCCCTCTGCCGTTCCATCCAATGCCTGGCATGCAGCACCGGTTCCACCGCATTTCCCGTCCCTCCTACAGTTCATCGGATAGCTACTGTCCGCATAGTATCCCTCGCAATCTAGATCGCTGGTACACTCGCCGCCGATCGGGGTGAAGGGAGGGTTCGAGCAAACATTGTTGCGGCAAAGGTCTGACAGTCGATCAGCTATGATGGACCTGCCGGGACGTGAGATACTCACGGGAAGCACAGTCATAAGTTTCTCCAGAGAAGCCAAAGCCGGAGAGGGGCTGGCAGAAGAGTCCGCCGCCACCGCAAATCCCGTTTGCGCACTGAACGTAGGTGTCACGGCAGTCGTACCAGTTGTCGCATACGCCGCCAAGGGGGGATTTCGTGGTCGATGAGCACTTGTTGTCTCCCTTGCATAGGTCCATTGTGGCAGAACCAAATCAGTGAGCAGACAAGACACGCGCTAACTCCCGGTTCATACTTACTGGACACGCAGTCGTCGCTTTCCCCGATCTCGGACGGCGAGGAAAAGTCCCGCTCGCAATGTGCCTGTTCTCCACCGCAGGTCTTATCCACCGGGCTGCAGAAGACACCCTCTTCCACGCATTGGGCGTCTGCGTCGCACGGATCACCTTTGAAGCGTGGATCTGGATTCGCGGTCCCATCGCACTGGTTGTTCACACAGACTCCTGACAAGGGGCGTCGATGGAAGGGGGTTAACGGAAACAGAGATCAGCGGCAACTTTGAATAGGAGAAAGCTTGAAGACCAACCGGTGATGCACCACGCAGGAGGGTAATCCAGCTCGCAATAGGCGCCAGAAGATCCGCAGACGCCGTTGAAGCATCGAGCCGAGAGTTCGCAGACATCGGATTCCGCACAAGCGCCACCAATGGGAATAGCGTTGGGATCGGATATTCCTCGACATCGTTCACCTTCGCAGTATCCTGTTATCAAGAAGCAGTGGAGACAGACCCTAGATGAGTCGCATCGTATACAAAGGGTTTAGCGAACTTACGAGACTGACAGGTCTCTTGAGCTGGTCCGGACGAAAAGGCAAAATCCGCTCGACAAGGCGCTCCAGGTGCACCGCAGATCCCATGGTAGCAGACGGTTTCAGAAATACCGTTGTCGCCTGCGCATTGAGCTGATGCAGTGCATGGGCGACCAAGGGGAATAGATTTGGGAGCCTGTGCGTTGACGAGCAGGGAAACTGCAAGGTCGAAACACAGATGAGCTAAGAGGACTGAAGATGGAGAGTCAACTTACGGCAAAACAAACACGCAAACACAAACCCGAGAGGGCTACGGAGAAGATTGATCATGGTGGGATGTGCGGAACAAAGTAGCGTTTGGGTTTTGAGTTGATAGGCGATACTAGTCGAGGGGTCGAATGTCCGGGGATCATATACATCGTTGAAGGCTGTGCTTACTGATGGAGCTTATCGGGCAGCGCCTCCTATTCTGCCAGCGCATCGCGCATCGATAGGCATCGATAGGAGAACGTTTCAGACTGAACAAGCGCGTCAAAAGCCTCCGTCAGGATAGCCAACTGGAAGCGCGTATTCGAACGACCGGTACGTTCCAGGTACAAGTGATGCTGTGTAAAGTGGCGATCGCAAAGAGTCGCAAGACAGCCTACTCGAGGCGGCGCAATATGTTGGACAAGCTTCTCTGCTGACCTATGATCTCGTGGACGGCGGCAATCCATGACAATTTCGGCACACAAGTTTATGCTCCTCACAACCTTGTAACGTACGAATACAGTTCCTGCTCAATCAGGTAGGATCCTTGACGCCCATGCGATCAGGCTACAACACACGTCTTGTTTGAAGATACGTAACTGGAACCGCCGATACATGATCCTGGAATCAGGACGATGTTTCAGCATCAGAGAGCAGATAAGCTAACACCTTGAAAAACGACGAAAGCTTACCAATGTTGCAAATGCCACCAATACACGAAACTACATCTACGTTAGGTAGAGAAGTGCAGTCGACAGCCAACAACATGCCATCTTGACCGCGAGCTTCGGGACAGCCGCCGCAGGATTCCAAGTCAGATAGAATGTTGATGCACTAATGTAACGAGGACGTCAGTCAAGACTCATGAACAGGCGGAACCGCTTGTAACCTACTTCAAATCCCTTGGGCTGCACAGGACAAGCTGTCATACCAGCCGGGCACAACTGTCGTCGCACTCTGGCCGTGGGCAGCAGCTCACGCTTCACGCCAGCATTCGGCGTGGGACTGGGATCCAGCCGGCCAGAGCAGCTCCCAGCCTCGCAATAGTCTCCGTGGCAGATTGTTGTGAGCCGAGAATGAGTGACTAGAACGTGAAAGACCCACCCGAGACGCAGTTGTACGACTCTCCCTCTGCCGTGCCATCACTGGCTTGACAGGCAGCTCCTGCACCTCCGCATTTCCCATCCCTCCCACAACTCAGCGGATAGTCACTATCACTCCAAGCCCCTTCGCAGTCAAGGTCATCCGAGCACGCGCCACCAAGCGCAGTGAAAGGAGGATTGGAGCAGACGTTGTTCCGGCAGTACTCTGGTTGCTCATTAGCTGAAGGAGATCTCCCTTGCAGACGGCAGACTCACGCGAAGCGCAGTCGAACGACATTCCGGAAGAGCCGAAGCCAGAGAAAGTCTGACAAGAAAGCCCGCCGCCTCCGCAAATCCCGTTGCCGCATTGTACGTAGGTGTCTTGACAGTCATAATACGAGTCGCACGTTCCGCCGAGAGGGGATTTTGTTGAAGAAGCGCATTTGTTCGTTCCTTTACAGAAGCCTTATCATGCCAGACCGACGTTAGCGAGGTTTGAGGACAGAAGTCACATGAAACATACCCGACGCGCAATCGTTACTCTCGCCGATTTCCGAGGGCGACTGCTCATCACGCTGACACTGCGCTTGTTCGCCACCACAGACGCCATCAACGGGACTGCAGAAGACGCCGTCCTCGACACACTGGACATCGTTATCGCAAGGGTCGCCTTTGAATCGCTCATCGGGGGAAGCTTGCGTGCAGACGTTATTCACGCAGCTACCTGAGCCCGAGAATGGGGGATCACAAGGTCAGCGATATGCTATTGATCCCTTCATGAGCGGAATCTCTCTGCGTACCTAATGCACACCACTCTCGTACATTGACGTTCTCACAATAGGCCCCATCCCCACCGCATACACCATTGCTGCATCGGGACGAGTAGGCACAAATAGTCGACGGATCACAGGAGCCACCGATCGGAACGGCATTCTCGTTGACTACCGGGCCACAGTGACCGCGGACGCATGAGCCTGGGAAGGAAGATGGCTGTTTCAGCGCACCGCTCCTCGGATATCTGGAATGCCAATGTACCAGATAGACAAGCGCTGTCCGTGAAGCATGGAGCATTTGGTGCTCCACAGATTCCCTGATAACAATTGGTAGCTCCGCCGACACATTGAGCTGATCGGGTACATGCTTGTCCCAAAGCGATGGAACCAGCGGCTTGAGCGAAGACCAGAGGGGCGACTGAGATATTCACTGGTCAGAAAACTAGCCCGAATTCAAAACAGCGACAGGACCTACTGAATACCATCCAGGCGAAGCAAATTCCGAGGGGACCGCGAACGAGGTTGACCATCTTACAAGCGTGAATCGAGTGAAATCCGGGGGAATGAAGGGAGGTGCCAGCAAGAACAATTGCACCAGGTTCGGGGTTGGACGAAATCGGAGAGGAGAACCGCGATAGCTCTTCCAGATGTAAACACCACCACAAGCTCTCATCTATATACCGCAACCACACGCGATTCAAACACCAGTGTTAGGGAAGTCATTTTTGCGGGACGTGTCGGCCATAGGAGAACGTTTCAGAGCTGTTTCAGGTAGAAGTCAAACGCGCTAAAAACCGCCGCCAGGCTGTAACCGAAAAGCCCAACGGCCCGCGTGAGTCCCGCGTGTCTGACACGTCATCTCTTCGACTCGCTCGGGTCCGCTGCTCGAATGCTGCAAGTTTCAAGCCAGTGCCTGATGTGCCCTATCAGGCACATCGAACAAGACCGTCAGCCTCTGAAGGTGTCGCCGATGAGGACTTTGAAGGGGTCCCATGATCCCACTCCGCAAGGCGACCATCAAGCTTGGTACTACCTTGCTCGGATCTCCGATCAAGTGAGTCGGCTTTCTTGCTCGCCGACTCGCATTCCATGCTCAGGAAAAGGCATCGGGGCAGGCAGCAACGCCGGGCGCGAGTTCCCGTAGATCCGCTTCAAAATTTACACATATACAGTATGCTGCCCCGTATGCTGCAGGGGAAGGGCTAGGAAATGGGTTTGAAGAGCTAATCATACGGCTTGAGGCTACCCATCTCTCTCACGGTGCCGCGTCGTGCTTCGCCTGGACTGTGTCTTCCGACTCTCCGAGAGCAAGGATTGTTATATAGGCTTCCAAGGTCTAGCTCATGCAGGGATCGGATACTGCCCTAAAAGGGAAAGTGTGTCGTCCATGTCCAATTGTCCATACGCCTCACAATTCTCTAGCTGTACAAGTATATATCCGAACCTTCGATAGGGGACATCACCGGCAGCCAGCTATCGAACAGCGACACAAGTGTTGTTTGACGATGAATGAGTGAACTCGGGAAGGCACAACTCTGCCAAGGAAGAGAATCAGGACCGATAGTGCCCGACAAGAAATGCTCATAAGCCAACATCAAGACTTACCGATGACACAACTGCCGTCGATGCAAGAAGCAACGTCGACGTTGGGCAAATACGTACAGTCCACAGCCAATAGTTTGCCGTCATGGTCTCGGGCTTCGGGACATCCACCACAGGATTCCAAGTCTGTTAGAACGTTGATGCACTGCAAGTACCGCCGTTGAGCGAGATATCACCATCGTAAAATACAAGTACTTGCCTCGTAACCCTTTGGCTGGACCGGACACGCGGTCATTCCGGCAGCGCACAGCTGTTGTCGTTTCTGGGCAGGCGGAGCGACTTGGCGCTTCGACCCAGCGTCCGGTGTAGGACTAGGATCTAGCCCTCCGGAGCAGAATCCTCCGCTGCAAAACTCTTCAACAGCCCTCAATCCGAATCAGAACAATGAACCCGAAGACCATGCAGAGGGCTGTACGTACCGGAAACACAATAAACCGAGTTCCCTTCCGCGGACCCGTCCGATGCTTGACAAGCCGCGCCAGTCCCGCCGCACTTGCCATCGCGCCCACAGTTGAAAGGATAACCGCTGTCGTCGAAATATCCTTCACAGTCGGCATCTGCTTCGCAAACCCCTCCCAGCGGAGTATACGGGGGGTTTGAACACGCGCCAAAACGACAAAAGGCTTGTCGTCGATAGTCAGCAGATACCCAGAGACCGGTGCCATTGGCTAGCTCACTCACAGGAAGCACATGCATAAGACTGTCCAGAGGGCGCTAGGCCAGTCTCCGATTGGCATTGTACTCCAGCGCCACCGCAGATGCCGTTTCCACACTGGACGAAAGTATCGCGGCAGTCGTACCAATCTCGACAGCCTTCCCCCAAGCCTGAGAGTCGCGTGGAAGAGCATTGATGGTTCCCCTTGCACCTGCCTTTATAGACGTCCAAGGTCAGCGTCGTCGAATGGTCGGCCGTCTCTGACACGTACCCGAGACACACCCTGCACTTTCTCCAAAGGCCCCTGGCGATCCGTTATCCCAGTCGCATTGCGCTCGGTCACCGCCACAGATCCCTTCAGGACTGCAGAAAACGCCGGCTTCGACGCATTCTTCATCCGCAACGCATGGCTCGCCGAGGTAACGGACTTGCAGTCTCGGAGCGCATTTGCCGTTGGTGCAGATTTCTGTTCATCATCACGACCGTCAGCCTGTCAGTAAAGGCAGACAAGTAGATGTCTGATATTGTACCTACTTGATTCGCACCAGTCGAATGGAAATTCCGGTTCGCAGTAAGCCCCGATGGATCCACAGACGTCGTCGAAGCAACGGGCGAGACTGTAGCATTCGTAAGACTCGGTGCAGGAACTACCCGTGGGAAGCTGAGGATCGGTTTGGCAAGCTCCGCCTTTGCAGAAAGCTTCCAATGTACCGGTCAGTATCACAATCCTTGTTGTCGCGATTATACGTGGAGCGAGAATTCCACTTACCCGACTGGCAAATGTCCTGCGCGAAGCCAAAGAGGGTGTTTCCATCATCCGGGAGACATTCAGCTCCGGGCGAACCACAGATCCCCTGAAAGCATTGGGTAGTCGCATAATCGTTGCTACCAGCACAATCATCTGAGGAGCCGCATGATCCACCGAGAGCGACAGTGCCCGGGTCCTGCGCGATGACGAGGGGGATGACTTGCAGACTGCATCAGACGGTAGCTCTTGATCAGTTGAAGAGGTAAGACGTACGGAATATCGCGATCAATCAGGCGAACACTGCCAAGAAGCTGTATGAGCGGGACATCATTCCCATGCCGATCCGACGAAGGCCAGGAAGTTGCGTAGACGATGGAGTGTTGAGATGGGCGGAAGGTTCACACGAGCCGTGTGAATTGGACTGTGTAGAGGTAGAAGGGCAGAGCGATGTCGATGCAAACAGGGAAGGTCGATGCTGGCAATCAACATCTTGTATGACATCGACGAGTTGTGCGAAAAGCTTGATGGCGGGGCTATGCAGATGCCATCAACAAGGAATCGATAAAGAATACCCCTATCCCCGCCGGCGCATCCGATTAGAGTTCGCGTTTCATCCTGAGACACGCGCACATAGAAAGCTGCCGCCTGATACGGACGGCTTCCCGTCAAATGGCTATTGACTGGATCTTTGCCGCGGAAGCGACTAGGTCAGCGATACAGCATATGGATAGGACTGACATATCCTCGGGATATCATATCGCTGACTCGAGTCTGCGCCCTGTCTCAATCGCGAAGATGGTGACGCCCAGCTGGACGCGGTACTCTTCCCGATAGGCAAAGATTATCCATTGATCTGTACTGACATACTGACGAAAACTACAGCCATGACCGGGAACCTCGATTCAACTCCCGACTCCCCCTATCGGCTCCCCGATTCTGTTCGATGTCCATTTTCGCGCTCAATCCTGGAAAAGGTGTCCCCGATGAAAGCTTCGACAAGCTCAGACAGCAACGCAGGTGTCGTTCGCGGCGGAGTAAACGAATCCATCGATGCACGACTCTATAAATCAAAGAACGGGAGCCCACATCAGCTGCATACATTGCCAAGGGGACCGACACAAGCTTACCAATTATGCAAGATCCATCGGTGCACGAAACTTCGTTGACGTTGGGAAGCGAAGTACAATCGACGCTTAACAGGATTCCATCATGGCTTCGAACTCCAGGGCAACCTCCGCACGATTCCAAGTCGGACCAAGTATTGATGCACTTTAGCGAGATACCAAGATCAGCGTGATGATCGGCGAGCTTCGCGTTCGACTGACTTCATAACCTTGGGGCCGCACCGGACAAGCGACCATCCCTGCAGGGCAGAGCTCGTGTCGGGTCCGTCCAGCTGGAGCGACTTCCCGCTTCAATCCAACGTTGGGTGTTGGGCTGGGATCGGTGGAACCAGAGCAGCGGCCCGCAGCACAATACTCTGGCGAAAGAAGCATCGGTGAGAAGCAGGCTCGCAGAGTTGATACATCGTCGCGTGGAATGGCTCACCAGAAACGCAGACTCGTGATTCTCCCTCTGCGGTTCCATCTCCGGCCTGGCATGCGGCATTTGTTCCACCACACCTGCCGCCTGACCCGCAATAGTATGGCTCGTCTGTATCGAGGTTTCCTTCGCAATCATCATCGCCAGAGCAACTTTCGCCAAGGCCCTGGAGCCTTGGTTCATTCGAGCAGGTGCGATGACGGCAAAAGCCTGCATTCAAGCCCCGTTCTCGTCAGCTCTCGCTACAAGCATCGTGTCAACCGACGTACCGGAAGCGCAATCGTAGGATACCCCAGTGTCACCCGGGTTGAACGTAGGGTTGCACGAGGTCCCCCCACCGCCGCAGATGCCGTTTCCGCAGTCGACATTGGTTCCTCGACAATTGTAATAGGAAAGGCAAGGCTCTCCTTGCCAGGAGAGTTGCGTACTCGTGCATTGACGTGTTCCCTTGCAATACCCAGTGTGGCGAGAGCTCAATTTAAGTATGCGATCATTAAGGCGATCGTCAGATGGGTACTCACTGGATACGCATCCGAGCGATTCTCCAGTATCATTCAAGGGATCACACTGAGCTCGTTCGCCTCCACAGATCCCGTCAGGACTGCAGAAGACATCTTCTTCCCAGCAATATTCGTCGTTCTCGCACGACTCGCCTAGTGACCTTCGAGGGAACCCAGGCGCGCACCTCTGGTCGCGACAAATCTCTGCGACCCATGTCAGTATATACCTAGGCTGAGCTAAAGGTTTCGGCACTCACCTGACCAGCATTCGTCGTATCCGCCACCGGGAGGTCCGAAACACCATGCCCCTTCGCCACCACAGATTCCGCCAGGGCTGCAATAAACTCCTTGCTCAAAGCATTCCAAATCCGAAGCGCAAGACTCGCCCTTCCTTCGCTTTGCCAATTCGCCAATGCACTTGTTATCGTTGCAGACTCCTGAGAAAAGGTATGAAGTGACATCAGTGGGGGTTGAGACGAGGCTCTCTGGCAAGTACTGACCTGATTCACACCATGCAAACTGGTCCAGTGAGTTGGGTTCGCAATAGGCTCCAGCGCTGCCACAAGTGCCATTGAAGCAGTACGCGAGATTGTAACATTCAAAGGAATTCTGACAAGGTTCTCCAGGAGCCTTTTGGTAGGCTGGTTGGCATCGTTCATCCTTGCAAAAACCTGAGCAAACGTTGGCAAGAGAGGCATTGATCAGTGAAAGAATCCGGCAGCAGTCAGGATGGAACGAACAAGGCGCATACGTACCGAATTGACAAATGCTCTGAGCCCATCCCCAGCCCCAGTTGGGATCGTTGTCATCCGGCCGACAAGAAGCACCAGGCGCACCACAGATCCCTTGGTAACACTGGGTAGAGGCGAAACCATTGGTCCCGGCACATTGACTGGAAGCGCTACAAGGTCCACCAAGTCTCACAGATCCAGGAGCTTGAGCGAGAACGAGAGGAATGACTGCGCAGCGATGGTACATCATGAGCTCAGATCAGAATGGACCATCTTGCGCAACTCACGACAAACAACAAGCATACATGCGACGATGAAGCTGAAGGGACCTTGCGAGGTTCCCAACATCTTGCTGGGCATGACGAGATGCAGGTTTATAACGGTGTTCTTGGTTTGAGACTGGGTTGACGTTGAAGGAGGAGACGACGACAGTTGATGATGGCAAACAATCAGTACGATACGAGTCTCCTATATATACGCCGACGGAGTAGTGATGGAGGGATTCCAGCGCGAGCGATAGGAGAACGCAACGTTTCAGGTTGAGCGTCCATCAATGTTTCGGAAAGCCACCCGCTGATGGCTAGCTTGTCGACAAGTTTCATGGGCCGTGTCACTGAACAGAAAATCCTGTCAATCACCGCAACAATGGTTTGGTGGCGGAAGACCCACCTCGCCTAGGCAGCACGATCGTTGGCGAAACCGTATACGACCATCCATGCTGCTCATACTGCGGCATCCTCTCTGCCATGGTATACCGGGTATCAGAAGGACCAAAGCGACTTACTTCTTATGCCCATCCTCCTCAGGCGGTTGGGATTATCCAAAGAGGAAAGCAGGAAAGGGCAAAGACAAAGAGAAAACGTGGAACAGCTCACGATTATGAGGATCCGAACACAGGCAACATGCCGCAAGTTGTTAACGTTGCTATGCATACATACCGTCATTCCGGGTCTTCCTACAACGACTCTATATGGGTGGAAGCGGCCTTGCTGCTCTTCCAAAGTGTTTAGGCGTAATGCGGTATATATCGCTTGCTTGAATGATGCTGTTTTGGTCTTGCCGATGCAGGTGCCCTCGCGATTCGAGTCGAGGTGATGCGGATATCCGCAAGGGTGTTGATGAGACGTGGGGGTCCTGAGATGAGTGTCGTGCTGAAGTGGGGAAGATCCGCCGCGGTTGCCATCGCTTACTTGACCTTGCTGAGAAGGTAGTTGATCTGTTCGAGTAACATATGCGGATGATCAGCTCAATGTTCACTCGACCTTCATTCCGCCTTCATCCCTTGCGAAGTCTGCACTGCCATACCAGCGGCAGGCAGGCCGTGTGTTCTCCAACCCCAGACTTACCGAACTCTTGGGCGGCTTTCCACCCTTTGGCCTGTTCGCCATGCACGCATGCAGGTCCTTGGCTGCTTTACTGCACTCTGCCGTTGTCCTAAGATCGCCTGATGTTGCGAAGCATGCGAGGAGGCTGGAAAGTTCTGTTGCGCATGGTGGAATGACGTTATCTGCAAGAGGCAGGGAATTGTAAGTCCCGGAAATCATAGGATATCGGACCGGGAGTCACTTACCGCGTCTGGGGCGGACCTTGAATCGCACCATTTTGTCTGCTGCTGCGTTGGCTTCGGTAGGTCAAGACTGCCACTCTGGTTGACGAAATCTTTGAGAGATTTGAGGATGTGAAGCAGCAACCACCTCTCGATCGGACATGTTTTACCGTCAAGTCTAAGCGCGACGAGCATAGAAGCGCGAAACGCGGAGACCCCAGACACGACTGCGTCAAGGTCATCATCCATGCTGTCAAGGAATCACATATTCGCAGTCCGGCAATCATCATTGTCCAGTCGAACTACTCCACCACCGTGTAAAGACCTAGACTTTCCTGAGCCGACGACGCCCTACAATGTCCGGTGCAACTTGGGACTCCACACGCAAACACGCTCGCGCCCTCGAATCACGTATAGAAGCAAAGTTGACAGCATACTCGGGCGTCGCAAGCCAGATCGCAGCGAACAATGGTGGATCATCTCGAGATGGAGCGTCGAGTCCGAGGAATAGGGATATTATGAGCTTGGAGGAGGAAGGGATCGGTGGATACAAGTTGATGGAAGAGGAGATTGAGGAGTTGTTGGACAAGGTGAGTAGACGCTGTCCCAGGAGCGATATATCTTGTCTCAGGCTGAGGCGTCCTCTCCTACAGCTCAGCTCAACACTCGATTCGCTCACGGCTTTGTTGAATTCTCCCGACGTTCCCCCCTCGACATCTATGCTGCATGCCGCATCGAGACATCGTGACATCTACGACGACTATCGCAGAGAGTTTGTGCGGACCAGGGTATGTTCGGAGAAGTCTCTGACCTCCGATCAGCGCCCTTTCTCATCAGTCCTTACCTGTTTCCATCAGGCGAACATCGAACAGACCTTACAGAGACACGACCTATTGGGCTCAATACGCAAAGACATCAAGTGAGTGCCGCATCAGCCTCTTTTACGGGGATACGCATTAGACTGATCGATTCGCGTCGTCGCTCAGTGCTTATAAGCAGTCGTTGCCACCGCAGACGGATGCTCTTCTAGCGGAACGAAGCAGAATCGATTCCTCGAACAGAATGACGGATGAAATACTCGAGTACGCACGGTCGCCGCGACGAACTGAATAGTTTGTGCTCACCATCCTGCAATGACAGCCAAGCATACGCGACGAGAGAGGACTTTGCGCAACAGAGGACCATGCTGACAGGTGTCAACTCGCGAATGACCGGTGTTCTCAGTGAGTTTCGCAAGACGTCTGAACCGGTCTGCGGCGGGAATGTTGATATCCCGTTCGCGACAGGTTCAATGCCAGGAATCAACTCGCTTCTATCAATGATCCAGTCCAGGCGTCGGAGGGATACGTTGATCTTGGGTCTGGTGACGGGTGTATGTGTGATTGCCCTCCTTGGCTACTTGCGAACGTGATCGCAACGTGGAATTATGTCGAAAGGCTGCATTGGCGGTGAGATGGCGTGGACCTGAACCGGCTTACTCTATGGACGTTGTATCTATTAGACAATATAGATGATGGAAACATTGACGGGTCTCTTTGGCATTTTGGATCCCAGTCCCAAACCCAAGGTTGGCCCGAAGCGACAAGTCGCGCCGCTTGCGCAAGTCCGACAACAACTCTGTCCCGCCGGATTCACGCCGTGTCCTGTCCAACCCAAAGGATACGAGGTTAGCAGTATGGTTGCGCGCCTGGACTTCCTGCTGATCTAAGGTCACAGTGCATCAATATCAAATCCGACATCGAGACATGCGGAGCCTGCCCTGGGGCTTCGGGATACGACGGCAAACCGCTTGCTGTGGATCGCACTTCGCTTCCTAACACCGACATGGTTTCGTGCGAGGATGGCGAATGCTCGATTGGTAAGTGTATACCCGTCACGCCGGATGGATCGCTCATCGTTGTCGTCATGTCTCATTTGTCGTTCCCGTAGGATCATGCCTCGACGGTTTCACCTACCAGCCGGAGAACAATACATGCGTCGCCCATGCTTGATTGGAATCTCCAGATAAAGCGAAGTCGAGTAGAGGTGTTGTTTTCGGAGCTTGAGGTAGAATTAGGCCGTTTGGACTCGTTTGCGGTTGGGATATAGACTTTAGCATTGATTCATCTTTCGCCTGGAGTCGTGATATGTTGGGTTGCGGAACATGTTCCACCAACGGTACTTGCAAGTAAGCCAACTCAGCGGTCAACAGAACTGTCCCATCGGATTTCATAGGCGACATAGCTCAAACAACTTCGATTGGGGGTAGGAGGTCCAAGGGCGAATGATGTACATGAAACGCTTCTGAGGCATTTCCAGGCTCCATATATAGGAGACACGGACTTCAGATTTATGGAAATCTCACCGGTGCTGTTTTAGTCGCAGTCACACGTAGACAATACAGGTAGATTTACCTGCAAGCAGAAGTTGTTAGAACGTCTGCCTTCCAAGGTTGTGCTCTAGAAAGAGAGCGAGCAGTCTAGCTATATAGTCTATAGACAAGCCCGAGTGAAAACGAGGGTGAAAGTCGTCGAAGATCGACAAGTAGGACTGACGGATCGGATCGAAATCACTGGTGGAGTTAGATGGTCGGCGACAGTCGCGAGCGACGTGATTGGAAGGCGCCATAACGTACCAGGCGCATGCCACCATGGTAGAAGTACAGGATTCTGAAGCCAAATCGGTCGACCCCATGTCATATTCAGAAGCACAGAAGCCGGGTCCACAAGGCTTTCGGCGCCATCCGCAATATTTAGTTGTTCGGGATTCACAAGCCAACACGCTAAAAAGATAACCATTATCGGCTGAACGCGCCTGCCTGAACCTGGCGTGATGAGCCATGTTGGATTTCAGCTATCAAACCAATTTCTGTCTGGTGGCATGAAGAACGAAGGAACTTGGTGGTTTTCGGTGGAACCTCAGCATCCTCGTGAAGCTGAGGTCGATTTCGTGACCATCAGGTGGTGCATGCGTAGCCCTCGGGCAGCTACCCAAAATGTGTGATTTCGCCGACATTTCATCCCGCTGAAGGGGTTAAGTATATACCGAACTATAGCAACTTGCCACTCTACAACCGATGACCCTGTCTTCACCAATGTGTAGTCTCCTAAGGTCGCTGGTAATGAGGCAATATCCCCACGCTTTCGTCCCACTCCGGATGTGTGGCCGGGAGCTATACGGCCGCGATGAGAATGAAGAAGCCCCTGTCCTATCAGCTCCTCGAATATCGGTGATAGCATGCTAAAGCTGTCGTGCGAGGACAGACTGCGTACCACTTCGTCATCACTGCTGCTCTCCGCGCTCATAAGTCATAGCATCCTCCTATCCATACCCCGTGCACTCTATGCGAAACCCAAACCACGGAGGTCTTTGCGCCTCTTCAAAGACAGAAGAACTCCTAACTTGTCCTCCTCCCTCCTCCTCCATCGACGGACTGGTGACTGGGGTCGCGTCCCGCAATCTGACATCCTCCATGATATTGATATCCTCCATCATAAAAGGCTGTGCCAACCGCAAGTCCTCCTCCACCATTTCCCTGCACTGCCTCTCGTGCTTGGATATTGCATCCGCCCCGCCTTGATCAGCGATTTCAACGGTACCGATCATATTCCGTTGATTGCCCGGGATGCCCAAAGATGGGGAAGCCGAGCCGTACATAGCTAGATCCCGGTCGATTTCGTGTTACATGGTCATTCGGTATTCGTGGTCGTCATCGGAAGTTGGATCCCCACACGACAACCGAAGACCGGACGGACTATCGCGAGAAGCGTCATGGCTGACGATAACACTGGGCCCTCGCAAATGCAGCGGCGACGTGACGCTAATTACATATTCGTATTGATAGAGTGGTCTTGCTGGTGAGAATGTGCACAACGTCTCGGAATTTTCGATCATCTCCTCCTGCTCCTCTCCGGTAGTAGTTTCAGCAGCAGAGGGGGTGTCCGAGGGTGGCGCGTGCGATGTGGCCGGTCAGAAGGTGCACAAGCTTTGTACGGTGTCGCCCATTTCCTCCGGTTCAAGCTCTGGCGGGTACCGACAGATTTGTCCTGTTCCCCTACAACCTGAATCCCCCTTGCCGTAACATTTCCCTCCGTTTCGCCAGCCCGTTCCCCTTCCATAGCCTCCTTACCACCGTCTTCACACTGCCACCCATGCTCTTACCCTCAACAGCCCTCACTTCTTCAAACCGAGATTTTGCCGGCGAGCGAGGTTCGTATGGCAGCGGCATTCGTATATGAGTGGGATAGGGAGGGTCCGAGACTCCGAGTCTGGTAATATATCGTCCGGTCAGTCCCCATGGAGCCTCGCATCGTCCTCGTCAGAAAGTGAAGTCAAAGGACTCGTTGGTGTATCATCGATCTTCTGGAAGACGTCTCCGGATGGGACGATCCATGTCATATGGCTCGGAAGGTCGAGAGGGGCGAAGGGATCAGGGTCCGGGACGATATCGACGTTCATCGGTTGGTGAGGGATAGTTATTGGTATTCCGCTTGCTGATAGGTACCAGCAAGCTCATATGCAAAGGTGAGAGGACCTCGGTGCATCTCAGCTTGGGCTTCGATCGCTTTGCGGAAAGTCCTAGCTTGACGTCATAGATGGCGCGTTGCCCGTTATTGTAACTGGAAACCAGATTACAACTCCCTTTCCCTCAAAACATCTTCGCAGCCAGACTGCCTTGCGATGTCTCGAATGCAATCTCAACCCGCTCTCCGTCCTGTTGCAGAATCACCCTCGCCGCGATGGCCTCTATGGCTTTGATCTCCACCACGTCTACCCCCACCCCTTTCTCGAGCAATCGCTGCGGACCCTCACCCTCCTCGTATCCGTCCAGGAAGTCACTCGAGCTCCAGCTCTGTATCACGGCGTCCCAGAGCTCCTCTCCTTGCCATCGAAAGCTGATGAATTCCAGGATTTCCCCGAAATGCGGTTTCTTCTGCCCTTCCGGTTCGACATAGAAAGCCTGTACCCGGCGGTCCTCAAACAGGTTGTACTATAAGCAGCCAAAGGCGATGTGAACGATGACTTGAGCATGTGCGCTGAACTCACAAGCGCCCAACTGGTATCCCGAAGTTCTCGTTCTTTCCTGCTTTGACAGGTGCGACAGCATTGCAACCCGCGGTCTCCATTGCTCCGGAAGCCTCTCCAGGAATAAAAGTCCTCACCTTGCGCTCGGATGTGATCGGCCGTGTACTTCTTGACGGCTCGTCTTCTCTGTGCCTCCGGAGTCCGCTCGCACGCGTTTAGGAAAGCGGTGATGGTCTCGCACACTTGATCGGAGATTCGGTACTCCTTGGGCTCCCGCTCGAACGGAGTGCCGATAGGTTGGTCGTTCGCATCAGACGTTGAGTCGGAGTCGAGACCGTCGCTCCAGGCCTCTTTGCCGCTGGTCACCACGGCTCTCTAACGCAGGAGCTCGGCGGGAGCTTCGATCATCGAGATTACTTGGTGAATCTGCAATGAACAGCGTACATGATTATCAGCCTGACCACACGGATGGTAGAATTCGTCTAGCGGTCGTCAACCGAAACCCGCCTGCTCTTCCCTGAGTACCCGGTCGTTCAATGCTTCGATGGAACTTTTGCGATTGTGAACGACTTGGCGTTTGACCCAGCCACCGAAGCGCTCTGTAAGAGTCGCAATGCTCGTTGTAGAATATAGACGCTATGAAATAGGATTCCAATGCGACTAACAGCTACAGGATTGGACCTTGAACGTGGGCGAGTAAAGTATTATGCTTATCAGGATCAGGTAAGGGGATATAGTTGGATGAGGAAGAGGGGATGGGATGGAATAGTCAAGGACTGTTGCCAGCTATTAGGCTGAGATCAACTGTGTTTTCATATTTATGAGCCGTATGTAAGGGATTCACCTTCTGCCCCTCACCGTCCGCATATTACCGTCCTATTATTACACTTTTATTCGCCCGCTGTTACCCGCGACATTTTCCGCCCTTTACGACCTCTCTCCCTCAGCTCTTTCGCCCGTAAATCAACTGAGACATTCATCCCGCGTCAAGCCGGAACTCGGGCGCACCACCAGGCATCTCCGCCTGAGGACTTTCCCCGCTATTTTGCATCCATCTGTGACATAGATGAAGCAATTCAGCATCAATGTCATAGTCGGAAGCAGGAAAGGGATGAGGATCCCCTGATGGTTCGCCTGTAACATGTAGACTCTCCTGTAAACGTCTGATTCGCCTCTTGTCCGGATCGTCTATATAAGACGGCCCAAATGACAGTTGTATCCCCCTTGCCTTTTGCTCTCACCCTTTATCGTATGAACTTGTCTCAATCGCTGAGCGGTACTTTGAAGAGTCAACAGTTATAGGAAGGTCTAGCTACCCTTGGTATTACTCACGTCCTTCTCTAGTAAAGCACATCTTATTGCAACTCGAACCCACCCAACGGTCTGGTGAGGCATCCTAACGGTCTGACATTCACCCAAACCTTTACACCGTAAAAGGGTTCAACTTGAGCTTGCTTATATAGACGAATCAAATGGGTGGCGAATATGGCCTTATCCAAGGGCTCCCTAGGGGGAAATTGTATCCGCTACACAGAAGTGACAGAGGTTCTGTTACCTATAGGCGCTATAGAGGGATGTGACAGAGGTTCTGTCGCAAGTGACAGAGGTTATGTCATCGATGACAGAGGTTCTGTCGATGAGCGGCAGAGTCTCTGTCAAGTGACATAGCTTCTGCCTTCTGTCGCTGGACTAATACTCACGTGAGATAACTCATGCCACTTGCTCTCAAACATCTCAGAAGCTACTGGAGCTTATTGGCAGTAGGAGAACAGCATCATGATCATCACAAGAGAGGCGCGACTGAGTGACAACGTCAAGTGAACCGGCTACTTGGTTACAAGGGGAGATGGTCACAATCACGAGTAGACTAGCTACTCGAGTACAACACGTCTTGTTTTGCTTACTAGATCAACACTCAAGTCACTATCGAGAATACAAATATAAAGACTATCTGAGGCGAGGAAGGATATAAGCAAATGGCAAGAGGCAAGACCATTGCACGGTTCATACTGAAGCACCAGTAATGGCACGAAGGACCGAGCATGCGGATGCATTGCGGAAGGTGTAGCAAGGCGTGAATTGTATGGTACAGAACGAAAGGTATTTGCTATCATATCTGTAGTACAATCTACACCAGACGAGAACGAAAGGCTTCGGCGAATGACATGTCGTTCAAGGAAAATATGACATACCGTTCGAAATCCTTGACCCAGTCAACCAGCCCTCGGGTCAACACCTCAACCTCCTCCTCTGTGATCTCGACCTTCGTCATTATACGAGTCAATTGAGCGAGCCTAACGAAATGATCGTAGTAGACCTCGGCCAGACGGTTCTTCAGCAAGATTAGCCCTAATGAGCAGAGGAAATAGTTGTAGGTTTCCGCGGTCCAGTATCCCCTCTTCGAGACCGAGCCTAGGCGTCTTGCCATTTACGCCGGTACAGTCACATTCGATTCCAAGGCCTCTCGGTCCATAGCATCCGAGTCTCGTTTTGCGACGACGTAGTCCTCCTCCAGCTTGCCATCGGCGTCCCCGGTAATTTTAGATGCCTTGTAGTCTCCCTCCCGCAAGCCAAGGAGCTCCTTCATGATGTTTTCAAACAAGATGTGCATGACATCGGCACTGAATGACCATGGGAAATTAATCGCGCCGATCATAGACAAGGCGGCCTGCAAGGTATACGTCACATAGTCGACAACTGGCTAACCAATTCGACCGAAGGTGTTCATCAACGGTCGATGACGGAAGATTGCGTACCTGATTATTGATACCTTTTGCTTTTTGCAGGTCCTCCATGGCGCCCTTGGTACGACATTGGCGAATTTCCCGAATGTCTTGCATGACTTGATCATGCGTACGGCACGGTAGCACATCATAATCCACATTATCCGGATGATCTGGACCCTTGGTGGCGAGATAATACTTCCCATACTCCGCTCCGTTTTCGCCTGCACGGATAGCTGGCGTAGTACACCACCTGCACGGGAACTTGGCACGGATCCCCTTGAAGCACCATGAGCTAAAGGGTGAGACAACCAAGGCATGAGCCATGTGTAAAGTCAACTTGAACGCGGCGCTTGCCTTCGATATTGCAGGCATATCGCCCGAAACCACGATCCAATGCGCCCTCACTGATAATCCACCAGTTTACCGTTGATCCACCGAGGTCCTTTGACTCCAACGGTTGCAAGTCGTTCGAGGTCTTGAATGAGGGGCCAAAGGAAAGAGTCCATGTCGACCTTGCGATCCGTCTCTTAATCCCTTGTGCCTGCAAGTTTACCAACACAGCTCAGAGCCCTGGTGCTTGACAGCGACAGCTCGAGGACGAGGACCTACCAGGGATCAACCCGCAGCACATCTGATACTCGCGCTTTGTACGTATTTCAGGTCCTATAGGATAGTTAGTCAGAATCGATGTCCAGCAATCCAGCTTGCTCCTCTTCCAGCAAGGTGATCCATCTGTCGCAAGTCCCAAAGCTATTTGCGTATCGTCATCGAAATATTTCCCGGCTCCTTGCACCTTCTTGCCTCCTCAAGTAATTGGCCGAGTTTGCAAGGATTTGATGTGTTCGCCCTCCCAGATGTCCTGGTATTTGTTGGCATCCACTCCCTGTACCTGAGGATATCGCCAACGCTGTCCGGTAACCTTGTTCTCGCTTTGCGCGCGGAGACGGTCGATAAGTGAGAAGTACTGGAACTGAATGCGAGTGTTTCCCTATCAAACAGTATGCGAGATGGTCAGTGCGAGTACGCTTATGGTGCGAGAACAAGTTTACTCAGCTTGCTATCATATCGTGGCTGTTCGCACGAGTAGCAGATAGTGTCCGTCGCGTATGACCGACTAACCGCTCTACATCCGTTGATGCAGCGGTCGATATATCTGACTTCCACCTTTGCCTCCTGCGATAGGGTCTTGGCTAGCATGTAATCGGATGGGAACGAGTTGGCGGGAAAATTCATTCCGGGCATGCCTTGCAAGGAATTCCAAAGCGCACGAGGCATCCTGGTAGCTGCCGTGGCCTGGCTGACCAGCTTCACTCGCCCTGCATCCCCCAGCCCCGAAGGGTCTGAACCAAGACAGGCGGCCATTCAGTCATGAGGACTCGGCAGGGTATGTCATGGCTTACGAAAGAAGTTATGCTCAAGCTTGTGAGTCCGCTCCCCGAGATCGTTCTCGTAGTCCATCCCGAACCCTTCGCCCGCATTCTTATTTTCATCCTCCTCGACATCCTCGTCTTCCTCAACATCTTCATCCTGCTCACCATCTCCTCCCCTCTCAGACTCCGTGTTCTCCCGGTCGCTACCCCTCTCGCTTGCGGACTGTGATGAACGACATCTATCTCTCCGTGTTCCAAGCATAGTCTATAGTCTCGCCCAGACTTCTCCCGTCAATCTCCGTCCTCAATGGTCTCGCTACCTTCCGTGATCATCTCGCTATCGCCTTTGCAGCAATCCGCACTCTAGCAGCCAACTCTATCCTCTATGTTCGGCGAATACCAGTCGACACCGCCAACATCAAACCAACGCAGCCTTACACCTCTCATCCTCTCGCGGCTCCGGATGGATTGCGGTGCGATGGGATGAGCCGCAGCACACTGCGATGAGGCTCAGCGCAACTTCGACTCGCTTACGACTCCCTTGGTAACCCTGGTTCGCCACTCTAATCTGATGAGTATATATACGTAGCTTTCTACCCCTTTTGCCACTCTTGTACTAACTTGCCCAGAGCAAGATCATATGTCAATATCAGTATCTATCACCTCTGATCAAGTGGTTGGAACCCACTAACATATCGTCTTAGTCCTGTCCTGTCCTTGCGAGGTGGCGATCGGCCTCCAAGCCTTGCCCCATTCCTGACAGATCGAGATCGATGTAGATTTTGCTATCACGGCTGATTCAAGATTCATGAGTGCATCGACATCTTTTCGGACATGAAAAGCTGAAGAGGCTGCCCGGGTGCGCTGAGCAAAGACTACACGCCACTTGCTGTCGACTGCACTTCGCTTGCCAACATCAACATGGTTTCTTGCGAGAATGGCGAATGTCTGATCAGTTAGCATCGGGTCTTTGATGCAATGGCCGTTCCAAAGGCGCTGTCACCTTGGTATTCGTCATCTCGCAGATACCTGTATCGACGGTTTCAAGTACGAGTCGGCGAACAAGACAGGTGTGTTCGACAAAGCTTGATGTTCAGGACCGATGTAAAAGTCGCGTAATTACTTTTGGGAGTCTAAAGAGGGTAGTATCAAGATTCAATGGATTGATCTCGGTCAGGGTATCAACGACCAGATTTGGTTTCAGCTCTTATCGATTTTTTGCGAATGATAAACCAAAGCACACGCTGAGCGTCACGTTCACCTGTTGACGACAGGAGTATAGTCGAGAGCTCCTGAATCGGAGACATCGCATTGCTGGGCTCATATTAATTGTGCCTTTCCAAGAGCTCCGAGGCATATCTTGAAGGCCTTCCAAAGCATATGTTTGAAACTGAAATTCGTCACGCATACGTTACATGTGGTACATCGCGATAGGATATCGCCCTTCGGCATCTGCTCTTGGATGCTCTCGCTAAGCCTTCATTTTCCTTTCCGGCTGGCAGCTCCAAGCTTGTCGGAGCGATTCTTTCCGAAAGCTTCCTCATCCAGATGAGCTGCATCCCACATGCCACGGAAGAGCGAATTTTTCCGGTTGAACAAGGTCAAGGGTGTGTCGAACTCAACGACTGCTCCATTTTCGAGAACGATTACACGGTCATAGAAAGCGATCGTGGCAAGTCGGTGAGCAATGCAGATACTAGAATGGACGTCATTCGATAGATCTATAAGGCAAACGGACAGGTACACACAGTGTTGATGTCCTGAACTCTTTCCTGATCGTTCTCTGTATCAAGGCATCAGTTTCAGGATCTACGGAACTGGTGGCTTCTTCAAGCATCAAGATCTTGCTATGCTTGACAAGAGCGCGACAGAGGGCGACTAGTTGTCTTTCGCCCGCGCTAGATCGGATGCCATGTTGAGCCAAGGTGTCAGATTTTGCCCGGCGAATGACTTACGAAAAGTTAGATCCTTCGTCTTGTACTTGTGCGTCAAGCCTGAAATTTCTAAGCCGTTCTTGACCTCGATTGTCATTCCCGTTCTCCAGCAGCCCGCACCGTCGAAGAGCATCGTTGAGTTCCACTTCGGAGCTTTGACCCTCGGGATCCAGATTTTCCCGCACCGTACCACTGGATAGGAGGGGTTCTTGTCGAATGGCCGACATTGCTTTTCGCAGCGTATCCAGGCCGACTCTTGAGATGTTCACGTCATCAACCGTGATCCTCCCGCCTGTCAACTCGACCAGTCTGAATAGGGCTTGCAAGCACGAACTCTTCCCGGCACCTATAGGTTCGAAAGACGTCAGCCGGCCAGCGCAGGTGCGCATCCCATTTTCTAGAGACGAATTCGACTGACCAGTCCTTCCCACTACGCCAACTTTCCAATTTCCCAACGATCAGCCAAAATAGACGTTTTGTCAGAGATCGCGTACCTTTTCGGCAGAACGGATTTCGAAGGAAACGCCCTTCAGCACCAAGGGCAAGTTCGGCCGATATCTCAGCAATACATTTTCGAATTTGATACTGCCATCAGTTGGCCACCTGTTGTCTGGATCATTTGGCAACTGCGAACCAGCTTCTACCTCCAAAGTACCGTAGTATAAGAGCTGGCCAAGTGTACTTTCAACAATGTTGACAAAGTCATCGCTGAAGGGGAGACTTACCCGTTCCCATGAGTCCATATCTGAAGAGCAGTGCATCAGCGATCAGTACCAAGCTACTCGGTAAGATTCGATCAAATAAATAGAACCGCTCACTCTGTTCGAGGGACGTGTAGAGGTTGATGAGGTGCCCGAGAGAGCTGCTTGTCTGAATGACGTAGACCAGGGCGATACCCAATACAGCAGGAGATACTCGGTTACTAAGGCACACTCCGAAGAGAGCTACTGCCAGTATCAATACGCTTGCAAACGCTTGCAAGCGGACAGCTAGCCATCTACAGATCGTGACGGTCACATAATAAGATCTGTGGTGATGGTCCAGCGCCGCATTGAAGGCTTCGATGCAGCATCGCTGTTGCCCGAATACCCGAATGGAGACTTGCCCAAATGCTTGTTCGCTGAACCTCGTCAGCACGACAGAACGAGTCGTTGATTCGATCCGCTTGACTTGGCGAGAAGTACGCCTGTAAAAGCTCGCGATGGCGTAGTAGAGACACCCCATCGGGAACAGTAGTGCCCCGAGATACGGATATGCGTACATTACCAAAGCAAAGCTGCAGCATAGCCCGAGGACAAGGGTAAGAACATCGTTAAGGGTGGCAGCCAATTGATCGTCAACGATTTCCACGTCTTTCGTGAGGCGTGATGTGATTCTCCCTGTTGGAGTCCTGTCATGAAATGACGTCGGCGCTCTCAGTACAGCACGCAAGGATTTTTGAAGCGTGAGGAAGGCTGCGCGTAAACCAGCAAGACCCATGGTGTAGGACGCAACGAAAGCAAACACAGCAAATGCGGCACCGAACCCTGCATATGTACCCATGTACTGGCCAGTCCGGAAGCCTGGAATCGATGTACCCGACCAGAACCCAAGAAACAGATTGCGAGCAATCTGTGAGCATTGTGCCAATACCGAGCAGATGATCCTAACGGGGAGCAGACCGGGAAAGCTCATAGCTTTGAAAAGAGTCCAGTAAGTCAGGGCCGGGACTTTTCCAGTTGCCCTGTCCTCTTCGAGCAGGAGCTTGGTGGCACGGGTCGCGCCAGCAACTTTTCTTGTGGTATCGCCGGCAACGCTCTCGGCAGTGACTTTCTTCATACTCGGCAATGATTCCTTAATAGACTTTGCATTTCCGTACTGCTCCAACAGAGACCGAAAGATACCTTGGCGACCCGCGAGGTATTGGAAGGATCCCTGCTGCGCGATACGCCCCTCGTCCATTACCAATATATTATCGGCGTATGGGGCCACATCGAGATTGTGCGTGACGAGTATTCGTGTTTTATTGCTCATCAATCCTAAGAGACAACGCAAGAGCAGCTGAGACGATACTGATACAGACGGACAAATTAGCACAAGGGAATTCGTCAGCCTATGGGAAATGAAAATCACCATGACTGTCGACAGCACTGAGCGGATCGTCCATGAGCGCAATGTCGGCATCGAAGTATGCCGCACGGGCCAGAGCGACCCGAGATCGTTGACCCCCACTGAGGTTGATGCCACGTTCTGCGACCGGATATTAGAGATACATGTATGGAACATGGAACGCTCTTTGATTTTCATACCTCCAATCTCGGTTTCTATGCCATCAGGCAACGAATCGACGTCTTCTTCTAGTGCACACGCTTGGACAACTTGCTTCAACCTGGCAGCGTCAATCTCTTTTCCGAACAGGATATTATCTTTCAAGCTTGCATTTTGTATCCACCGAGTCTGTGTTACCAGACTTGTTGTGCCGCTGAAGCTGACTCGACCCGATGCTCGTCGCATTTCTCCCACTAGTGCTTGCAATAGCGAGGTTTTGCCGCTTCCAACTCTTCCCATAACCAGGTTCAACGAGCCCCGAGGGATACTCAGGGAAACATTTTGAAGCGAGAAGGCTGAACAGACTGAATGTTGCGTTCTCTCGATGTTGACACAAGGAAGCAGATTTGGCTCCAACTTGTGTGCCTCAAGGTTATTGTTCACCTTTCCCCGTTCCGCGCTCGTCTTGCCTACTTTGTCGTCCTGTTCTAGTGGCGTATTCTGTTCCTCGTACATAAAGCTACCGCACACTTCAACGGCACAGTCTTGCTTGAGGTCAATGTTGGGCTGGTCCGAACGGTCTTCTGCAGTCAGGAACTTTGCCAAGCGCACCACGGCGACATGAGCATCGGTCAAATTCGATATCGCTTTTGGAAACCCTTGAATCGGAGTTCGAACAACATTGAACAGCTGCAGGGAAGCAAAGACTTTTGCAGTGTCCAAGTCATTCCCGGCGAGCGAGTAGGTGAGGAATGACAGGACCGCCGCCATGGTTGGCAAAAGGACCTGCGAAGCGGGATAGAGGTAGGGTGAGGGCTGTTCGTCAATACAGAGACTCACTCACTGTCACCATATCCATTGTCGACCTTTCTCTTTTACGCTTTCGCAATCGCGCCAGTTCCTTCTCACGATACGCCAATACCCGCTTTTCGAAATGCCGTTCGTATGCGAACAGCTTGATTTGACGAATTCCCGAAAGCATCTCCGTAAGTAGACGTATCCTCCGGTCTGTGATTGCGAGCTGTTGTCGTCGGCTTGACGACAACCCTCTCGACAAACTGGATATGATAGGGGAGCTGATTGCCAAGATGCCTAAACCCTGAATGCACAGACTTCTATCAGAACCACTTACGCCGTTTGCCGGACACTTACGACTAGTGCGGAAGGCCCGAGATTCAGTATCAACAAGATGAAGCCAATGATGATCGTGAGCGGATCGATTACTGCGGTCACCACAGCCGGGAAGCTGCGTTCTACATAGCTGGCGTCCGTGATCACCGCCGAGATCTGTTTCCCGCTTGTATACTCGATACGCGACTTTGGTGAAAGCCGCATGGACTTTTGGGCGATCTGATTCATTAAGGCGGATTTCATCATGATGCCGCAATCTATACTGCGAGCGAAAGAATGGTTGAAGGTGAGCGCAGATGCGAGCTGCATCAGCGCGAGACCGAAAGCGAGGGCGATGCCGTCTCCTGTCTTGCTGGGCGGTCCCGAAGCTTGACCCGACCGTTCATTCGGACTCATCCCTTGCCACCGATGATGAGCAGTAACATGCGAGATGACACGCTTCGTTACAAGCGAACTTGTGGTGTTGATGACTGAATTGCAAGCCATGAGGACCAGAGCGACCAAGAGAGGTTTCCAGGTGGCTTGCAGGAGCGCTCGAGGAAGAGACGCATCATAAAACCGCTCGATACCGTCCTCGTCTACCTCGACCAACAGCTTTTCTAGTTTGACCTTGGTATGCATGCGGCTAGCACGCCAATCGGTGACAAAGGCAGGAGTCCAGGTCGGTAGTGCGGTTCGTGCCTGTGACGTCGTTGCTTTCTGCGAAAGAGCAGCCGAAGTGTCCACCGGGTGTACACCGCTGGTTTCCGCTTTGTCGATTTCCAAGGGGTCCTCAGAGTTGGGTACCCTGGTTCCAGAGACCATCTGGCTCGGTCTGAGATGAGACGGACAGCGAGCGTAGAAGTAGCGCTCCAGTCGATCTGAAGCATTCTGACATTTTTTGGCTTCGTCCAGGCTCCAGACGTCTTCCTCTTGCAAGGTTCGCGAGTAACCTGTCTTGAGTAGAGGAAAGAGCCAGCCGAAAGTCAGAATATTGAAGACGTCCGCCGTCTTGTCCGGTATCACTTGTTCATGCCGGTTGGTTGGCGGCTGCGGCTTGGGCTGAAAGAGAGGGATTTTCATCGATGATGAGGGGGGTTGGCCAAGAGCGCATACGCAAACGACGGATCGCCAGAGCTCTTTTTGTAGTCGGAGAGTACCTTTGGGGCGAGAGATATCGCGTGAAAGAACAAAGGAGCGCCTTGGCTATGAGTATGCGTTGAAACTTACCCATATTACTCGAATCGCTCAACTTCAAAAGTACCGCCCCATTAGCTTTACGCTTCAACCCTCCCTTGAAGGAGGTGGTGTCTCATTATGGGGACCAGAGAGACCGAATCGGCGTCAACTGGGCGAAGGAGATGCTGCTTCTGCGGATGGACTTATGCACATTGTTGACTTGCACATCGGCAACTTGTCGTCGGTCCGGTGTCTTCCGACAAACCTACATTTGCTTTCAAGGCTATGGATTGATCCAAAGGATGGTGGAGAGGTCGATGAGGGACTGCTTTCGATAAGCCTTGAAGAAGATAAGCGGGACCGTCTTCCGCAGCGGGCTTTCCAGCCTCAAAGTCGAGGTCAACCGTGATTCCGGCTGGCAAATGGCGAAAATCAGCGCAACTGAATGCTTTGCTTGATATATCTGTGGGTATATGTGCTTTATGGCTTGAGCTTTAACGAGGTTCGGTAAAACCGCATTCCATGTGGCCCAGGACCTGGCGCTGACTCCCGGGATCCAGCACGGACGGAGGATGGAAGCCAAATTTACGCGCGGCAGCACCCCTTTTGTGTATGGTCCATATGGACGCGTCGACTGCCGCTCGCGTATGGCATATGCACTGTATATGTACGTACAGCCAGACCCAAATCCACCTCATCTGCCACGCAGCTCCATCGTAATCTTCTCGATCAACGCCCGCTTCTGATACTGCTCTCGTGCCAATACGCGGATTTGCTTCGGGAAGACGGTCAGAAACAAGCTGGACCGGTCCACACACGGACGACTCACCTTGAGGAACCGGTCGAGGTCTATCCGTTCGGCGTCGAGGGCCCGCGCGAGGTGGTAGATCGTATCTTCAATCGCGTTGTCTTCCGCCACGAGATCGATGAGCCTGAACAAGAGGTCAGCCATGCACGAGGACAGGGCGGGGGTGACGTACTGATTGTGCACGATGCTGATACTGCACACGACCTCGTCGACGCTGACTTCGCCCTTTGCTTCCAGCTCTTCACACCGCTTCTGCCCATTCCTGACGACCTCGTCCACTTTACTGACGACGCCCTCGCAAACTCCACGAACAGCCTCGAGCCGCGCCATCTCGTCCCGAATCGCAGGCTCACCCGATTCCAAATCCGCGTGTAGGGATTCCAGCTGCGCCGTCTGCGACGAGAGGTGCGCGAGGAGCATCGGCATCCGCGCGCCGAGTTGCGCAGAGAGGAAAGAGTGTAGGTGTAGCGTTGACGGCGGGAGCGGCCGCGTCGGTGCGGGTCCGGACACGGGGCCAGGAGACGGCGACGGGATGAGCGTCGGGTCCGGGTCGTCTACGTCAAAGAGATCTCGCACGGGCGGCTTTGGCGCCGCGCGCGGGGGTTGCGGCTGGTGTACAGGTGACGCAGCGACGACGGGCGTCGGATGTGGTGGTGGCGCCGCTTGCGGAACGGGCATGTACCCTTGCGCGTACGACGGGCCTTGCGGCCGGGGGGCAAGAGGCGGTGCGCCGTTCCGCGGGTCGGGGATCTGCGCGGCGGCTGGTATTGAGTTTGTCCGGAGGGGCGATGCGACGGCGGGAGGGAATGAGCCCTGGCGTGCGTGTTGGCGCAATGGAGAAGGAGGAACGGGCGGCGGCGGAGGACCGGTAGACGATGTCGGTGAGGGCGGGATGTCCAATGGCCGCGGCGCGGGTCGTGGTTGATACATCGGCAGTTGATCCGTTGGTGGTCTGCTGGGCGGCGCGGGTCTTGCTGGTGGGGGTTGTGCGCGTGATTGCTCTGAAGGTAGAGCGTAGACGGGCGGCTGGGCCGAGAACATTTGTTGTAGGTTTTCGATAAGCGAGGCGAGGGTGTGGCCCTGCAGATCGGTGGATTAGTTCCCATGACGATGTTGTCGAGTGTGAGGCATTGTAGCATTCTTCAGCATGGCGTGTTGGGTGACGCAGCCGATACAGTCTGCTTCGTGTCCACTCGCTCCTCCTGCCGTTTCCTTGAGCGTCTCTTTATCCGTATCATCTCCGCTTTTGAATAATCTCCGTTCCGTTGACGCTTCCCCCGCGTCATCCTCGCCGCAACACACGACCCGAAAGAAAAGAAAAACACTCACCTCCCACTTCCTCTCCCAATCCGCAATCACGCCACCGGTCACCCGTCCATCGCCCGCGACCCCTCCTCCGACGCGAATCCCCATGCCGCGCGTAGGCTGAACATACACCATCGGCGCCCGCCTCGGGTACTCGAGCGGGAACCAGATGCACAGCGGGATGTGGTAGGTCGCGTGGCGGTAGGTGATGGGGAGGGTACCGTACGTTTGGAGGAGGAGGTGGGTCTGGCCCGTGTCGTATGCTGCGCGCGGGCGAAGCGAGGCGGGAGAGGKAAAGGGGKAATAAACATGTTAGCGAGTTGCGAGTTTCTGCAGATTGGCTCTGCACGATCCTATATCGCGGCGCACTCACTATAAACCTCTGTCCGGACCTGCAACGTCCGCCACCGGTCCACGACGTGCCACACTTCACGCGCGAGGTCCCCGGCCGAGGGATAAGGCGCGCATACTTTTGCGAGCCAGGATTGGATGGCGGACATTGTTGGGAGTGGAGTGGAGGGGAGGGAGGGGAGGGGAGGGGGGGAAGGGGTAATATGACGAATCAGAATCGAGTCGGGTAAGCGATCGGCGGCCATTTGTCCCTTTTAGCGCGTGTCAATTCTAAGGTTTCTCCTCTTCCCTTCCCTTGTTCCCTCGGTGTTGGACAAGGGAATCCCCAGAATGTTGACCTTTCTCGCCCAAACACAATCCCGCCTAGCCGTCCTCGCGCTCCGTATAGAGTCGGATCAACAGCAAATAACAATCACCACCAACGAACATGGGGCGGCCCTAGGAGGGACCTTGATTCCCCTTCCCGGCCGACCGGTTCCGATTCCGACGACGCAGACGGTCCGCCTCGTCGATGGGAAAGCGGAACTCAAGCTCCCGATCCGGAGGGAAGAGCACCCGCCGGGCGGCGGCGCGGGGGTGGACGTCGTCCAGCCACCGGTAGGGGCGGGCGCACTCAACGCGCGGAGGGTACGCAGGGCGAGGTGTAAATCGTGCCGCGGGATCATCTGGCGCGCGCGATCCCCCGACGACGACGCCGACGACGACGACGGGCTTCCCACAGAAGACCACCATCCCGCCGCAAAACGTCTTCGAACAGCCCCACCACACAAGACCACCACTTTCCCGCGCCCGTACGCGTTCCACGCTCTGCCCTCGGCGCACTGGTACGAATCCTCCGAGGCGTGGCTCTGTCATCCTTCGGGAGACTTTACGCGCAAGTTGGCGGGCGCGGTCCAGCATGGTTGGTGGCCCTCCCGCGCGGTGGGATTGGTTGCGGAGCGGTGGGTGGGCGTGGAGATGGGCGAATGCGGGGCGGGGAGAGTGGATATGGTGAGTAGCGTGATAATCATCCTTTTGGGAAAAAGGACGAGAACTCTGTGCGTCCCAACGACTGGGACAGTAGACGACGGTATACTCCACATCGCGCTCCAGTGCGAGATGCGACGTGACCGTCACATGGTCGCCCCAGCATGTCCGCGCCGATCGAGCTGCAAGTCGGTCTGGTACAGAAAGCAAAGTGCGGACGTACGACGACGCGAACCACGGATGCAGGGTGGGTTCCGCCCCGGTACTCTGGGGAAGGGTCTCCAGGCCGACTGGGAGGGACTCTGGGCTGGAAATCAAGTGTTTCCCAATCGTCCGGTCGAGGTCATAGGTCCTTTAACGCCGCACCACGGCCTTCGATGACACTCGCGAGCGTGTATCCCTGTTCCATATGGCTTGACCATCCTATTTTCGTCTTCATCTCTTCTGTACAATACTGCCCCCGTCCACTCCCCTTTCGGGTATACAAGAAGGTCCTCGTCACGCCCCTTGCGCCCTGGTGCAAGCTTCACGTGCAAGGCACCGATACAACCACCCAATATCACTTGCCCCTCTTCCTCGCACGCGGCATGGAGCGAACCCCTTTTATCGGTGCGGTAGTCCCGTTGTGCGTGTGTGTTTCGAGGGGTTGGCCTCGCTGAATACCTTTTGGCTCGGAGTACCGATTGAGTTGGAAAGCTACATGACGGGGCGACATTCTTTCCGATCCTGTGTAATCGAGAGCGCGTGTGATGTCGTAGCACGCACTATTGCCGCTCCCGAGCTCCTGATGCGTGTGTTGAGACGTGCTGACACCTCGCTCGGATAGGAACCATCGTTGACGACCTGGCTGCCGTTGTACTGTCCGTCACCGGCATGCAACGCCACCCTCGGAACGCGTAACATTCGTTCCGCCGTCGCCCGGGACGACGACCCGACTGTACCACCAGATGGGGCGACGGATGAAGCGGCGAGATTGGTGGAAACATGGAGACTCGACAAATACGCCGTCGAGTTCCTCGGCGCCGACGAGGACGAGTACGTGCTTCCTTGATCGCTGCGTTGTGCTTGTGCTGATCGCCCTGTCAAAGTCCGCTCTCCTGCCACGTGGATGAGATCCTCGCGACGGAAATGCTCGAACATGCGCAGTCGCTCGGAATGCGCAAGTTTCGTCTGACGGACGAAGTGTCGGGCGAGGAAGAGTTGTCTGTGGGTATTCTTGTTTCTTGATGAGGAGAGTGGCTGACGTGTGGGCGCCAGGTGTGGCTTTTCAATCCGGATATTGATATCACGTGGGGGACAGTCGACTTTGACGCCCGAACGGACAAAGTGGCGACGCGTGTCCAGTCGGGAAAGTTTATCACGGTGCTTTGGCAGGATCTCCGGCGGTGCGTAAACAACTTGTCGCCACAGCGACATTCCCATTGACGAGGACATTCTAGGACGCCCAGCCCTCCGGCAGGGGAACGGTTCGAGACCCTCGGTTATCCCTCGAGCGCGTTGGAGACGATACGAGCCGTCTTGGCTGGTCAGGCGAACGGTGTCCCCGCGGGTGGAATGACGATGGGCGAGTGGCAGGTGGGCTATCTGCGGCGGTAGTACGCGCAGGTCAGAACATGGTTGATCTGGGGTCATGATCACTGGGGCGATTGAAAAACATGGGTTGCCGATACATTCGATGCTGCGAGCTTTTGACAAGTCCTACCGAGCGTTGCGTCCGTTGTGTGAAAACTTATGCGACGTCGGTGCTGATACAGAAACCATCAATCATTGCACGGTCTGCCAACGATCCGCGCCACGGTCGGCACACGACATACGACCATGTCGGCGCGTCACGGCGGGCTCCCCGGCTGTTCTTGACGGCCTGCGCCGGACGCATGGGTCTCCCCCATTCTCCGTGAACCGCGGTTTGCGACAGCAAGCGCTTTTCGATCTCTGGGTCCGGCAAACTTCACCAAGCTGGGCGGAAGCTGGGATACCAGATTGCAGACAAGCGCAGTCCCAAACGTACACCGGCGACGACGGCATCGTAGCCCTCAATCTGTGCGTCACGGCCCCGGCACCTCGCTCGGATACACTGGCTTACCCTTGATCACGGAAACGGCGGCTTGCAGTGCAGCGTATTCAACCGAACTCGTGATAAACGCCGTTGTTGCAGGGTTCGATGACAGTCTCTCGCCTTTTCGATCGGTAGCCTCCTTCGCATTGAAACCGCATGGCGTCGAGCTGAGGCTCTGCTTGGGGATTTGTCATTACAAGGCGTCTATGGAACGAACGTATCGCACTGGTTCTCGAGAACATCGCTTGTGCAGCCAGAAATACCATTCTGCGACATCCAGAGAACTTCTGGAAGTTGGGGGCTTCAGGACCCGGTTGCACCCTGCGAGTCTGTTGTATATGCATGAGGCTCGTGTTCGCCACAAGCTCAGTCCCCGCCTCTCACGACGTCCTTTGGAGATTGCAGAACGATGAGGCGAGGGTATACTGAGGGTACCACAGGCTTTGCGTTTCTCGCCACGAAGACTTGGGGAACTCGGGCGCTCCATTCAGTCTACACAGGGCCAGATCAGCTGTGGACCGCTTTACTGCAACCGAGGAACCGAAGACGATTCCCCTTGTTCTAAGCGATACCGATGATCGCTCCCGAGGGATAGTTCACCCGGTCGAGCTTGCGCCACCGGTGCCGACTTCAGATTCCTGGTTTGGGCCCCAGTCCCCTTGCGATCTTGCGAAAGTGTGATGTCAAGTGCAGGCGGAATCGCATAAAGTCGCCATTGGCGCATTGCTTCGGAAACTTCGATCCAGGAACGCAATTGTTCTGCTCCGACACCGTCTTTCGCCAACACGTAACGAGATTCGCCGCCCCAGATCCCACGCTGGCTTCAGCGGTGATGTTACCATATCACCACGCAAATCGATTTATTACGCCTGTGCTTTCGGGATCAAGCATACCATCGGGTAGAAAGAGAAGCCAGGACCTCCTGATGTTTCTAGGTGTCACAACGGTCGCGAAAAGCCGTCAACCGAGACAGCATTGTGCCGCATAATTCAACGAAGAACCACAGAGCCCAGCTTCAGCCTGTCGCCGGCGGGGTGAGAGTCATGTAATGACCATGATCAAGACATACACTTGTATATGCGACGGCTGCAAGCCTGCAGGTCCAAGGCGGCCCATAAAACAGCACGCTACGTCATGTGCTGGCGGCTGCAGTAAAGCGATGGCAGCTTGCACGAGTCTGCTGGTCCGGCACGCTGTGTACCGCTTGCAGATGGTTTCACGCCCACGAATACCATTGTCGATCAGCTGAAAGAATAAGGAGACGGGCCGAAAGTCATGATCTGGCGAATTCGTGCGTTCTTAGAATTAGCTGATCAGAGTCACCAGACCCATATCGCGACCGAGTAAAAAAGCCATATAAATTCCCGCGACGCGCTCAAGGGAAGTCATTGGTTCCGTCATTCTGATCTGTTCTTCGAATATTCTGCAACTCGGGCTGTCTGATATTTGAGACATCATGCGAGACGCCCAAACTGGTTGGCAATAAACAGTGTCAGTCTTCAGAGGTGTAACAGAAGACCGAATCGAAGGGGCCCCTGGCTTGAGTAGTGTCACTGTGGCGAAGAATAGCCGGAGTCCGAAACGACCGGCTGTACCGATACCACTTCCTTTTGCATAGGGAAGATTGTGTGAGTTGGGTTCTTGAGGTCTAGGTCTACTGCCAGTACATAGTCGCTCGGTTCGTTCGACAAAGGGAGGATGCAAGGTTGAGCTGCCTCAGCCTCGGGTATACAGAACCTTCGCAGGAGATCGATCACTTTCTGCCAGGACAGTCCGCGCGGATGACTGCCAGAGCAGCTGTTATTTCTGGGCAAGGCCATGCGATCCGCACACGAGGTGCGGTAGCTGGTACGGCTCGAAACTCTCATAACGGATCTGGAGACACCTCTCTGCACTGCAAGATTGACTGCTGTAGGCCACGGGAAACACTTGCTACGTCTGAAGTGAACTAGGGAGGTCCTTGCCAGACCAGACTGAGGGAAGTGCCGAGGATGTATAACTGGCGACACTGGGAGATCTCGTCCATGAGGGGTTCTCATCGCTACCTCGCTGCCTATAGTGGATACCTTGCTCATGTGAGCATCATGTCGTGGCGCTTCTCAGCGGTCAAAAAAAGGAATCCAAAGCCGACCTCAGAGCGGCCCGGTTGGCAGCTGGGCGAGAGTAACCTGGTCTGTACCGTAAGCGCAGGAGGCCGAGCAACTTTTCGGCCTATGAGTATGGCTCGTGACAATCCGCGTAGCTCAAAGTCAATGGGCATGTCACATGCGACTCTGGCCTCCTAGGTATCTTTCGACAGGAATCCGTATGTTACTGGTTCTGGCACATACAAGCCGGATACCCACTTCCATGCCAAGAAAGACGGTTCTACCCTCAATCTCCTCTGCCTGCTAGGGTGCTTTCCCTCTACCAGTATCGGGCGACCCTGAGGAGAACTCGACGCCACCTCTGCTGGTCCTGCTTAGGCAGGCTATTGATCAGCATGGTCTCGAGTTGAGCTTTCCTGAAATCCAACATCCGGAGTGCAGCCGCAGGACGTGGAACACAGACAAGGTAGAGGTAGCATTCGAACAATTCGGATCCTTGCGATGTAGCCAGAACTCGGGGAGCGACGATGATCAGGCCGACTTCCGCTCGGCTTCGAGCAACGGCTCCGAATGTCGCTCCAACCAGTGCCAGGGGAATGCTGACATAGGTGATACCATCCACTCACGAGCACATGCTAGCAGCCGCCCTTTACGACTTCCCTCGAGCTTCTCTCGAAGCGATGTAAGCGTTCGGTACCGCGGAATCCTCCTTCACGCTTTCTCGTTGGGTTCTATTCGTTACATGCTCGTTGCTGTCCCCGCGAACCTCACAGATTCTGTTGGAACGAAAGGCTCGCCGGCAGCTGTGGAAGCAAGCCTGGAGAATCAATAAGACTACAGGTGGAAGAAGAAGACAAGGGGGACTTGCACGCGAAGGAGGCGCGGATGATATGTGGAGCCGGAGGCGAAGACGGTGTCAGCGAGGCGTTCCAAGAGGATATGTCAATCAGGTACTGTTGTCAGGAGTATGAAGCGAGAGTCATTTGGGCAGCGAGTGTGAAGTTTGAGATCGCAGGAGCTGGCGCACAGTCACACGACGTTCGAACAGGCTTCGATAGGACGGCCTCGCGACACATCAAGGCGCTCCTGACAGCCACAAAAGAGGTATAAAAGCAGGCCATCGGGAAGACTTCGATTGATCCTCACCCCTTATCGCCATTCCACATTCCATTCCTGCAACAACTCTCCACGACAAGCAACCTACTCACAGCCAATATGCGATTCACCACCGCCATCATCACAGCTTTGGTCTTCGCCTCCATCGGTGTCCAGTCCGCTCCCGCTCCTCAGGAAGATGGTTTGGTCTCGGCTGAAACCTACGACAAAGACAAAGTAGAATACACCTGCGCTTGCCCCAAGCCACCCAAGCCTACTCCCAAGTGCCTCGACTACTGCGTCATCAAGGACTACGACATCAACTGGGGAGACGTACGTACCCTGGTTGGAATGATTGTAAATGCTCACCCTGATACCCTTCTCTCTTCAGATTGGAGTCACGCAGACCAAGAGTGTCGAAGGTTGCGCCAAAGACTCGTCCGAATTCTCGCCCAAGTGAGTCGGCCATCGACCATTCTAGCCGGTTGGCGGTATTTTACTGACACAACTTTCCGGTGATGAGGTCCGATGCGGCGGTGTTCTTCAACGGCTTCTGTTACATCAAAACCACAAAGGATGTCAAAGTGAGCACTGAGCGGTATACCCTTTCTCGATACTCACTGCCCCTGAATCCTGTCACCGTATAGTCGCACAACTTCTACTACAACAAGGATAGGAAGTTGGTACTCCCCGGTAAATGCAAGGACCTCAAGGACGAAGATGACAGGAAGTGGGGCGAGAAGAAGTGTAAGCCCTCTACACCCGAGAGCGCTGTTCAACGCAGCTCACATGCCTCTGTTCCTTCTTATCCAGACAAGCCTGAAATGTTCAAGTGGGGTCAATACTATGACACCAACACCTGCAACAAGTGGTAGATGGACCTACCGACGACTACCTTCTCTTGGCAAACCCGCTTTATCGACTTTTTCTGCGTTTTCGCCCGACTGCTTGCGAAAGGCCTCGTCACTCTTTTGTTCATGATGGGGAACACCAAAACTTAAAACCCGAAAAAACATCGGCTACTGGATCGGATTGAAATCTGTTGGGATTGCTTGAAACAGACTGCAATGGACAAGAAGTCAGCATATAAAACAAAAACACCGAAACAAGATATGTTGTACCTAGGTTTCTGGCTGCTCTCGATGAATAACTGTTCCCCATACCAAGTCTTTTCTCGCTATCTCTTGATTTTTGCATTCAGCCGATGTCACTTGCCTTCTGCTCGGCCGCGTGCGCTAAATTCAAACTGCTACAATGTCTTGAATCTCTTCGGCTGGACGGTCTTTTCTTCAGTCGCTTGCGTCTTCGAAACGAGCGATCTCGCTCTGTGTCGGAAGACGGGTAGATAGCAACAGCCAGTCCGTCGGCGGATAACTTCGACGATGGCTAGCAGAATAGCAGGAGATCAAGGATTGCAAACGGTGATGAGTTGGTCGAGGTTGACGAAGATGACGTGAGATGAAGCCCATGTAATGAACGCACGTAACCGATAGATCCATCGAGTTATCGCGATCACTGAGATCGAACGCCGCAAACGGGCATCTGAGATTCCATAGCTTGCCTAGAGCGGATTCTACTGTCTACAAGCGCAGATCAGGTCCAACGAGACAAACACCTTAGATTGGACAATCTCGCCACTCGCATGCCCCGATCAAATCATACCACTTAACCAACCCTCCTTCTCTTCCGTTCACCGCCATCGCCGCCGCCGCCGCCGGCACCACCCTGCCCGCGCGCAAACGGCCTGCTCTTCTTCTCCTTGCCCGCAATCTTCTTTTGCTTCTTCTCGATCGCCTTTTTGACCTTGCGCTTCCCACCCTCCTGCTCGAGCGCCTGGAATCGGGCCTTGAGCAAGAGATCTTTCTTGTCGGCTGACCACGGACGAATCAGCGCTATTCTATACCAACAAGACCGGATCGTACCTCGCTTCATATGCCACTCGCCCTTGCCCTCGGCCTGTTTCGCACGCTCCTCCTTCTTGACCTCCTGCAACACCTTTTTCTCCCTCTGTTCCCTCTGATACCGCTCATACGCACTCCTTGCCCTATGCAACCTGACCTCGATCTCCTCCCGCTCCGCCACACGCTGCGCCTGTTCCGCCCACGGGGCTGACCGTTCCCGCTTGAGCGCCTCACGCAGGGCGGATTTGAGCGTGTTGTATTCGTCCGACATCATCCCGGAGACGAACGAGTAGGATTGTGCCGTCAGGTTTGGGTCCTGGACGCCGGCCGAGAGGGATCCGAAGCGCGGGTCGCGGCGTTCCTAGGAGGGATACCTGTTAGCTGCGGTGCGGAGAGGTTGGGCAGGACGGATACGTACTGTCTTTTCCAGCTCGACGACTTGTCGGCGTCGCGTAACCGGCTTTTTTGCAGACATGACCATCGGCCTGTCCCCGGTACCGTAAGCACGCCCCTACCAGGAGGCTCAAGTTCAACCCGAACTCACGCATGTTTTCCCTCGCGCTTCCGCTTCTCCCTCTCGGCGGCGCGCTTCTCTTCCCATTCCCGTTCCCTCGCACGATCCTCTTTCCGCGCGTTCCTTGCATCCCAGAGACTATTCCTTCCCCCGTCGGCGGCACCAGCTTGTCCTTGTTCGCCGTCATCCGAGTATTCATCTTCGGCCACGTGCGGGACGGGAACGGCCAGGGCTTTCCCCTTTTTCTGCTGCATGAGCAAGAGTTGACGCTTGATCTTTTCCAGACGGGTTTGAGAGGTCGTCGAAGCAGATGCCGGGGGAGCGTCGGATTCCGAGTCCGAGGTGTGCTGTCTTGCGGCGAGTTTACGTTGCGCCTTGAGTAGTTCCGCGAGCGGGACTTGCTCGAGATCTACGCACATCGTTAGACCGACATCGAAAAAGGTACCGAGCGCGCGCCACCTACTCTTCCTCAGACTCGCCAGTCTCTCCTGATCACTCTTCCCCCTCGGCGCGTCCTCCTCACTCCCCGCCTCATCCTCGCTCACATCGGTAAACTCCTCCTCCTCACCATCGATCTCATCCGGCTGCCAGCCTTGAAACCGTTGCCTGGCCATCGCGGACGACTCGGGTTCACTCCCGCTACCATCGAAATCATCGTCGACGTCGTCGTCGTCGTCATCGTCTCGGGACTCGTAGGTCTCGGACGGAGCGTCGGACTCGGAATCGTCGTACATCCCTCGTTGACGGCGTTCGGCTGCAAATTCGTCGATTTCAGAGTCGTCAGAGTCGTGGGGCATGGGTAGTGGTCTCTTGGATGTGTGTTTGGCCATGATGGGGTGTGTGATAGGGATGTAGTCGGATACACGACAAGGCAAGATGGAACCGTGAACTGCATATGGGGAAATTCATGTTTCACCCTGGGCGGAGATCCTTCCGCCATGTCCACCGTCTTTTCCCGATCGACCGCAACCAGCTCAACTATTTCTGCCTTTCGACTCGGCATGAACCACTTGCACACCCAAGAACCAACAATGCCCGCCCCCGCCATCCTGCGCACCACAGCGTGTAGGCTCGCCACGCCCGCCCGCGTGGCAGTACGGTACAATGCCACCCTCGCCTCGGCCCCACCGGCATCGACTTCTGCGCTCTTTATGAGCGGTCCGGCGGCACCCAAGGTCCAGAGTGACACCAAGGTGGTCAAGTACGCCGGAAAGAAGAAGCCCATCACGCCGGTGAGTACACCTTGGAACGTTTTCTCGGCTATACACTGACTCCCTTTTGTGTAGGGAATCCGACATACGATCCAAATCCACCACCCGCACTTGCACAAAGAAGGGCCCCTGCGCGACCTGACGCTCCCGCTCCGTCGTTCAGGCGGACGAAACGATACGGGCCGCGTCGTGAACCGATTCGTCGGGGGTGGACACAAGCGCCGGTTGAGGATTGTCGATTTCCAGAGAAAGACCGAGGGGGAACACGATGTCGTTCGGATCGAGTATGATCCGGGACGAAGTGCGCACATTGCGCTGATCAAGGCTCGTTCGGCGCCGACTACTACCACGACACAGGACCAGCCGGATTCGTCGCTCGAGTTGGACGTCACATCGTGGGGACCCCAGCCATTCGTCAAGCCCGCCGCGGCACCACGCGAGCTCGAAAAGGTGCGCGGAGGGTACAGCTACATTCTCGCGCCGGACGGTCTTCGCGCGGGCGACGTCGTTCGGTCCTACCGTGACGGTATCCCGGCGGAACTTGTCGCTGGCCTGGGATCCGGAGGGTACGAAGACGCGGTCTTCAGCGAAGACGCCGCCGCCGCGGCGACAGTCGATACGGACCCGGCAAGCCCACAAACCGTCGTCGCCCCTCCGACATCCGGCGCATCCGCTTCCTCCTCCCGAGCGCTCGGTCTGTTACGCACGTTGACCTTGAAACCGGGCAACGTCCTCCCGCTCGACTTGTGTCCGCCCGGGACGATCATCCACAATATCTCGCTCAAGCCCGAGGGCAAGATGCAGCTCTGTCGGTCCGCCGGGACGTTTGGCCAGGTCGTCGCCCACGGGATCGGGAAACGCGCGCCGGGAGAGGAAGGTGAGGTGCCGCTCGGCGTGTTGGGTACGCAAGGATGGACGCTGGTCAAGCTTCAGAGTGGGGAAGTGAGAAAGTTGCATCCAAAGTGCGTCGGTACCATTGGCGTCGTCAGCAAGTAAGTTCCTCCACCATCTCTGGCGCGAACTTGCGCTTACCCCCGCACCCGCGCTCGCAGCAAAGAACACCAGCAAGAACAAATCGGCAAAGCCGGTCGTAAACGATGGCTCGGAATCCGGCCCCGCGTCCGAGGTGTCGCCATGAACGCGTGTGACCATCCGCACGGTGGTGGTCGTGGCAAGTCCAAGGGCAACAAGCACCCGAGGAGTGTGTTTGGCTGGTTGACAAAGGGCAAGAGAACGAGGCGGCCGAGGGACAAGGACGGGAACAAGATGGTCGTCACGGAGCGACCGAGAGGACGGGCGAGCAAGAACTAGGGGAGATGAAGTAGGGGAGAGGATAGCTGTGGTGGACCTGAACATCACATCATGCATACATCAACATCGAGCTATATCGCGCCTCAACTCAGCCGCTCGGCCGCTCAAGAATCGAGGGTTGCAAAAAGGTGTATCGCTCTCGTGATTCTTGCCGCTCCGAGTGATCATGAAAAGCAAGGGATTCGCGCTCTGCGCAAGAATGCTTCTCCGAGCTTGATATGCTTTGGACATGTCCCAATCCGTATCGCGCTTTACATTTCCGGATTATTACATTCGGCGCAATGCTGCACTCTCGCAGCGTCACTTGCGCAGCTGGAAAAATCGTCCCCCTCTTTTCCCACGAGACCCCCCCCCCTTTCAGCACGCCCGTCAACGTCTCGGACTCTCCACAAACGCCCAGAACGCGCCCACCGTCGGTTTATCCGTATGCCGTTTCGTCGGATCGATCTGCCGCTGCCCGCATCAGCCACGCCCTCGTCACGTCGGCAGGGGACTTACCTTGTACGTCGTCACTTTCCAATCCTTGATCGCGGGATGTGGCTGGTCGTTGCTCAACTGAAAGTAAACGCCTCGCACTGCGCCCCGGCGGGAGATGAGTTGTGCGCCGGAAGGTGGGGGAGGGGCAAGACGCACCGTGTTTGAACAGTTCGCGCGGATCGGACCATTTATAGCTCTTGAATTGCCATGCCTGACCGGTAGTAAAGACACACAGCACTCGGTCCCTATACGCAGGCGTGAGCGGGAAAGCAAGAGTATGAAAGGAGGGGACGGTACCATGCTGCTTCGGTCCCTGCGAGTTTCGTGAGCACGTCTGTACTCTCCAGCGCGTAGTATTTGATTTTCCTCTCTACACAACGCGAATCAGCATCCGGTGACCCCACGGAGGAGAGGACAGGGAGCTCACCGGTTCCATCGTGCGTGATGATCGTGCGGTAAATGACAATCACATCCTCGAGCCTTCTGTTCCCCTCGGCTTGTTGCCGCGCCTTTGCCTGGTCGGATTTCTCATACCTACCGCGTACACGTCAGTTCGACGTCACCAAGAAAGGGAAGGGGGAAAGCGTACACCCCATCTTCGAGGAACCGCTTGACGTTCCACATCGTGATCAGCGCCGTAGGCGACGATGAAAGGAGAATGATATTCTGCTGTGCCGCACGTTGTTTCTTCGGTCGGTCTTCTCCCCCGTGCCCAAGCATCAACACCGATTTTATCAGACAGAAAGCAAGGGAACGTACCGCCCGCCCCGGAACCCGTCAGGATCCCCGTCGCCCCGGCCTTCTGGGTCTTTAATATCTCCCTCAACGGCTTGACACGTTCCGCCATGATGGCCTTGCGCAGCGCCGTAAAGTCCTGCCGCGCCGGGGAAAAGCGTCAGTGCGCGGCCAAGAATGACGGGGAGAGCGGCAAACTGACGGTCTTTTTCCCGCCTACGGTGATACGCAAGGTCTCGTACCGATCCTGTATCGATACCTCCTGCGCTCGGATCTGCGCGACGTATCAGTTCCAGTTCCAAGCGGAGACCCGCGGCGAGCACACCTTTTTCACCTCTTCCACGTCCGCCTGGTTGATCTGGTACGCTTTACGTTTCCCCCCGACTTGTGGCGGGTGGCTCGCGTCGGTGGATGCCTCTGGCGCGAGGAGGGTAGAGAGCGCGGGGTTGTGTGCTGCGGGAAGGGATCCCTCAAAGTCTGCACCCGCGATGGGAATTAGTACCTCGGTCACTTGAGAAAGCAGGAACCGGACGCACGCTGATCCTCCGGCTTACTACCCAACACCAAGATCCTCCCCGCCGGCGCCGGCCCGCCCAGCAAATACTCCAAGACGACCCTCCGATCGATCAACGTGACGGGCCTAAACGCATTCTCCCCGCCACCGGGAACGCCAGCCGTCCCGACGCCCGTCGGGACGTGCACGCCGACCCCGCCGACGGACGCGTTCTTCATGTACTCTGCCGCCGTCGTCCCCTGCGAGGTGTACACGTACGCGAGCTGGGCAAGGGTGTACGTCGTTCCGGCGTCATTGAGTTGGGTCGTGAACCGGGTCGGGGTGTCCGCCGCGAGGACGAGTCGGAGCGGGTCCCGGTCCGCCGGCGTTTCGTCCGCCGCGGAGGGGTCCGAGAGGAGGGAAATGTAGGAGGCCTTGATGACGGCGTCTACGGGCGCCTGGCCTGTCTTGTCGAGCAGGAGGATGTCCTTTTTCGCGGCGATGGTGGCGCGGAGGAGGTTGAGTGGGTCGTGAGATACGGTGGACATGGTTGGCGGTGGGGATAGCAGGTATATCACTCGGCATGTACTCTCCAAGTAACTACTAACTACTCTAGTCAACCTTACCTTAGCCGTGTGAGTGTGATCGCGATCGAGTTGGCTAATCCACCTAGAGTCATTAAGATTTCTATGAGGTGACTCCCCTCCCTCCCCCTCCATAAAGGCGACTCCCCTCCCCCCCACCACCATGTCCCCCAACCAAGGCTACAAATACGTCATCGAACACATGGAGGACGACGACGACACGACCAAAGTCGTCCCGCCCTGGGTCCAACTCGAATACGCACAGATGCTCAAGAACGCCGGCCCGGGATCCCACGTCTTCTTCACCTCGCTCTCCTCGGCCAGCGCTGCCATCCTCCCGGACCAACTAGCAAAGACGACCGCGGACGCGAGCAACGTCGCTCAATGCACAGCAACGACCACGCCCATCCTCTCCCTCCTGCAACAGTCCACGCCCGCCGTCCCGCTCGCCAAAGTATGCCTCCTCGACCCCCGGGCGGAACGCGTTCTTTCCCCCGCGGACGGCGCCCCGGGCGCGTTTGAGTACTTTTTGTTCGGCGGGATCTTGGGCGACGATCCGCCGCGGGACAGGACGGGCGAGTTGCGAAAGTTGGGGTTCGAGACGCGGCATTTGGGGAGCGTGCAGATGACGACGGATACGGTGAGTCTCGCATTTGGTCTTTCCCTCCCGCGATTCGGTCCATGCTGATCTGGGTATCGGGCAGGCTCTTGGAGGTATATAACACTTCCTTTGTCCCTGGACCACGGCTCACCCCACGTGCGCAGTGACGAAACTGATCATCGACGACAAGATCCCACTCGATGAAATCTCCTACGTCGTAAGCCTTCATTGAATCCTCACCAACAGGACCGACTCATCTGAACATCCCTATAGGACCACCCGACGATCCGATTCAACGCGACTGAAAGCGTCGAGATGCCCTTCCGTACGTCCCTCCCCTTTCGGAAACGCCCCGTACTGATGGACGAGCGCGGTCGCAGGATACGTCAAGGGCCAAGACGGGGAGCCAATCTTGCCAAAGGGTATGAAGGAGCTCTTGCAGTCGGATTTGAACAAGACGTTTGACGAGTTCTAGACGGGTGGCCGAGGTGTACTTGATACGGTAGCTACAGTGTGGACTTGCAAGACCCATACCTCTTTGTCGTCTCCTGTCCATGTTGCTGAATGTCAAGATGCATGCGGGGAGTGGGCCAGGTTCCTTGCTGATGCCAGTCTGGTACATTGCCGCCCCGGCGTCCTGGCGTACGGTAGCGTGTTCGCCGCGAAAACAAACGGCAGAGGATATGCGAGCCTTATCGCTCCGCATCGAGTTCCACGGGTGACGAGGTACATGAGATACCTATAGTGCCGCGTCTAGAAATCCTTCCACTCATCATCCCACGCCTTGTCCGTCTTTGGCTGCTCCTTCACCTGCCCACTCGTCCGCCCTGGCGCCTTTTGCGCCGGCGCATCCCACTCATCCCATCCATCCCGCGTGTCATCCCGATACGCCTCCTCTCGAACATCGCCGTATTCGTACCCCGGCGGAAAGCCCCTCCCGGCGCCGTTTGACGACGCAGCGCCTAGCCCGAGCTGCCCGAGTTTGGCGGAGAGATCGACGCCGCCCTTTTCCCGCGCGAGGGTGTTGAGGTTTTGCCATCCTTCCCCCGCGAGCGAGGTAAGCCATCCGCCCGTCGTCCGGGCCTGACTACTGAGTCGATCCGCGATTTCCCGCGGGTCGCGCTCCCCGTATGGCGCCTGCTCCCGTGGCGCCGCCGCCGCCGCACGTTCATTCAACTCGCCCAGCGTCTGCCCGGCACGCGCCATGCCCGGTTTAACGACGGATTCGTGAATTTCCTTTCCGGCGATGGACACGGCCGAGGAGAAGAGGCCCCAGCCTTTGGTGAGCGCTTGGAGCGGCGCCGTCTGGAACTCGTCCAAAGTCGGTGCGGCGTGGGATGACAGTGCGAATGACGGGTGAGAGGAAGACTGGCTCGGTGGATCCGGGGCCGAGCCAAAGCCCGTGTATTTCCCGCCTGCCAAGAGTGATCAGGATGCATGGGGAGAGAAAACGGCAGAGCGCGGGGAACCTACCCTGACTCGGCGGCACGTCATCCCGCCTCTTGGCATTCGCCTCGCCCAACCCGGCGAAAAAGTCTTCGTGCCCACCACCACCACCACCGACAGCCGGACTTGCCGACCGGCTATCCTTGAACCCACCACCAGAGACGGGCGGCATAGGACTATTCCGTCCCGCGCGCGCGCGCGTCGCCGATGCCGGACCCGGTGCCGCCGCGGGTGCGCAGAGGAGGTTCTGGAATGACGCCGGTGGAGACGAGGCGGTCCATTCGGTTGGCGGGTCTGCGGCTTCCGCTGCGAGCTGTCGAGCCGGATCAGGATCACAAACGAACGAGGAATGAATCAGACCGGAGGGAGAAGACACACCTTTTCCCGGTACTCCTTTACGGCCCAGCTCCCATACTTGAGTTTCATCACCCTGCCCTTTTCCTCCCCCGCGGACGCGCCGCCCGCAGACATCCCACCGCCGCCGTTCGTGCCCTCGGCATTGTTCACAATCTTTTCGAGGTCCTCTGGCGACGGGTACCCTCCCGAGGCAGGGTAGGCGGCGCAAAAGGTCGTAAAGTTGGCGTTTCCGCCGAGACGGAGTTTACGGAGTTGATCGGGAGTCCATTTGTCCATGGTGACGGAGCGGACAAAGCTGCGAACGGTATGAGCGTTGATGTGTGTATTTGTCGTTGCACCTACGAGATGTGTACGCCAAAGCCTGGGCGGAAGAGTATTAGCGACGATCCGCAACACAGACACTGCGATACGCACTTCGATGGATTCCCGAACACTCGAGGCAGATCAACGTCCCATGCTGCCACACCTATCAACCTCGAGCCACCTGACTCTGCTCCGAGGCGACTCACCTGAACACTCGCCCATTGCGGCGAAGGAGCACCGCAATCAACACATTCTACAGACTGTTAGCGATGCCCAGAGGTGGATGGGCCCGGGGCTCACTCTTGTTCTCAGGCAAGGCCATGAGCTCGCGGAGCTCTTGTTTGTAGTAGGCCTCTGCCATGACGGTGATCGGGAGGATAGGGATATAGGGCGTGGTAGATACAGGCGCACGATAACAAAGGCCACGAGATAACAAGTGGCTCAGGCGGAAGGTGCGCCCGGAACATGATCACCAAGCCACTATGGACCACGGCCCTTGCAAAGTCTCTCTACAGAATCACAACATGCATCTAATACAATCACCCCCGCCACTACTTCTTCCCCTCCTTCTTCTTGCGCTTCTCAATCGCCTGCCTCTTCGATTCAAGCTTCTCCGCCTGCCACCCAAAAAGTCAGCACGCGACCCGGACGCAAAGCCAAACGGCAACTCACCTCCTGACGTCGCTCATTGTTCGAGTACTGCATCTTCTCATACAACCTCTGCTTCTTACCCGTCATCATAATCTTCCTCTGATCCTCCTCTCCGTCCGCCGTCTTTGCATTCCGCTTCGTATCGGCCGCACCCTCGGCCTCGGCGCGGGCGCGGGACTTGCCGAGCTGGGCGAGCTGCTTCCTGAACGCGGCGTGGTCCACGCCTCGAGCCTCGGCTTCCAGTTCCGCCTGATGAACGAGCGTCGAGTCCGTCGGATCGGCAGCGGCGGCACGCATAGCGGGCGTATCCAGCGTCTCGGCGGCGTCATCCTCCTCCACACCCGTCATCTCCTCATCGGCGGCGGATTCTTCGTCATCGTCTGCCGCCGCGCGCGCCTCGACGCCCAACCAGGGTCGATCGTTGGCCCGCTCGTCGTCCCATGGGCTGACGTGCGGGGGCAAGGTTCCGCCCGGTTCATACCCGCTGCCCTCGCCGGCGGGCAACAACCTCCTCAAGTTGGCGCAGTCGGCCACCCACTGGGGCTGGACCCAGGTCCATTTGTGGGCGCCCTGGAGTTTACGCATGGCCGCCGGCTCCATAGGACGGTCGAGGAGGATGTGCGTGATGGACGCGGCCACGGCCGGGTCGAGGGTGGCGATCGAATCGGCGGCGACGACTTTTCCGCCAAACGCACGAATGACGAATTCCCATGTTCGGGACGAGGTCTCGCGCGAGAGGTAGAACGTGTACGGCGAAAAGAGGGTGTAGGACGTGTTTCCGGCCGCGTTGGTTTCGTCCGATGCCGTGTTGGCGAGCAAGGAAGTGTACGTCGGCAACGGCGCGTTGGCCGGGTCCGCGGCGTCCTCGTTCTTGGAAGGATGATGAACAAACTCTTCCTCTTGCTCCTCCTTGACCTCGGGCACGTCGTCCTCAACCTCCATCCCGGCGGCACCCGTCGCCTGCGCAATACTCCTGATACTCTTCTTGACGTCCTTTTTCGTAATTTTCTTGCCGCCCTCCTTGGCCTCGACCTCGGCCGCCTCGACCGCCGGCGCACGCTCGACGAGCTTGAACTTGCCGACGCCTTGGCCCGCCTCGTCGAGTTTCACGTCCAGTTGCGGCGGGTAGACCAGGTTTTCGTCCGTGTACAGTTTGAAGAGGACGAACGAGGTCAACGTGCGGTACAGGTCGAGGAACGTCAACAGGATTCGGAAATCGACGTCGGCGGGAACCTAACGGGGCGTCAGCTCCGGCCTGATCTCTCTCCTGCGACGGACGCTTGACGACTCACAGTCTGCTTAAACTCCCACGGCTCCAACCACCGCACGTTGACGGTCTCCCCACTCCTCCCCGCCGGCACCTCACACTCGTAATAAACACCCTTGATGCTCAAAAACACCTTGCGCAGCGCGTGCGTCCGGATCGCCCATACCTTCCACTCGGCCACGAGTTTCCCACACTCGGCCGTGATCTCGGGCGGGACCTGCGTCTTGCCCGGCACGGGATCCCTCGGAAGTCGCTCAAAGAGACAGAGCAAGGATAACGGGTCGTTGAGGTCCTGCAGGGCCTGCTTGAACGTCGGGTACCGCTCCTTGACGAGATGATCCAGCCGCGCCAACGGCTTGCGTTCTTCCAGCCCCGCCGCCAGGGCCCATTCCCCGCGGCCGAGTGCGCGCGCGAGTTTCTTGGCAAACGTCTTGTGTTCTCGGAATTTCTGCAGAAGGGGTTCGTGCAAGAGGTAGAGAATGTCTTTGCTGTAGTAGAATGAAGCCGGGGCCGAGGAGCCCTTGTTTGCCTTTTTTTTGTTGGTCGGTTCCCGGGGATAGATGCCTGCCGGCGCGAGAGTCAGCGAGGGCGCAATGCTATGGAAGGGGAAACGCACCTTTGAGGATACATAGCCTTCGGAAGTCACTGAGCGAGATTTGAAGCTTCTTCAACGCCTGCGTTCGTGTGATGTAGTTTTTGGCGCTGGGACCGAGGATCAGCACGGGGCTCATATGGGAGGGGATAGACTCACGCTCCGCTCTCTCCTCGCTTCTTGATTTTAGCCATGTTGATCGATAGATGGATGGATGGATGGGATTACCTGGCAAGCTCAAGATGAAACACTCTCCCTGAAAATCCTCTCCCTTGTCTAGCGGCGCACAGGAGGGAAATATTCTGGATCCGCCCAAGCTGCACGTGATGTCGGCCGCCGAGTGGAGGCGTCATACGAATCGAGCGGGGCGATCATTGCTTCAGCTTGAGTGGGTCTCTATAGCTAGAGTTCACCTATAGCTCAAGCAAGTTATCGCCACCATGTTGTTCTACCTCGATGATTTGCCCGTACTCTTCCCCTATGACCGGTCAGTCCCGTGTCTCTTTCCCACGAGTCTAGCTGATATCCGTATCCTAGTATATACCCCGGTATGCATTGTCCTCTGGGTCGAAAGACGCAACTCATGTTCCCGTAGAGCAGTACCAGTACATGGCAGATCTGAAAAAGACACTCGATGCCGGCGTACGTGAGCACGACTCTGGGTCCTGTGGCGTGTCCTTATTCCGACGTGTAGGGACACTGTGTGTTGGAAATGCCCTCGGGGACGGGGAAGACCGTTTCCCTCCTGAGCTTGATTGTCTCCTACCAACAAGTACGCCTTTCCTCCCGCCATCGCCCCCCCTCCCCACTGACTCCCCCCTCCCCCCTCCCCCGGCAAGTTCTACTCACGCGCCCGGAAACTCATCTACTGCTCTCGAACCGTCCCAGAGATCGAAAAAGCCCTGGCGGAACTCAAACGCCTCATGGCGTACCGCGAGGAGATGGGCGCCAAGGACGAAGGCTTCCGCGGGATGGGCCTGACGAGCCGGCGCAACTTGTGCCTGCATCCGGACGTGAGCAAGGAGAAGAAGGGCAAAGTCGTCGATGCGCGCTGCCGGGATTTGACGAGTGCGTTTGCGTGTGAAAAGGGGCGGGCCGAGCCGGGGAGCGTCGAGTTGTGTAGTTTTCACGAGGTGCGCCGGCGTTACGCTAATTCGACTGCGGGGTTGTGCTGATTCCGTTTGATGGGCAGGAACTGAACAACTATGAAGCGGGGAACCTGATTCCCGCGGGAATCTTTACACTCGAAGACGTGAAACGATACGGCAAGGAAAAGGGCGTCTGCCCATACTTTACCATCCGTCGAATGGTACGTTCCTCCTCTCGACCCGACTTTCCCGCTCCAGGCCTCTCCCGCCGCTCCGGTCTGACGCTCGCTCGCCGCAGCTCCCACACGCAGACGTCATCATCTACTCCTTCCACTACCTCCTCGACCCCAAGATCGCAGACCAGGTATCCAAGGAGATGAGTAAAGACAGTATCGTCGTGTTCGACGAGGCACATAATATCGGTACGTCCCCTTCCCCCCTCTAGCGTACACAGCCTTCGAGCTGATCCCGAGGGGTAGATAACGTCTGTCTCGAGTCGCTGTCGATTGACTTGACGCGACCAATGTTGGATTCCGCCGCGCGGAGCGTCACAAAGCTTTCCGAAAAGATCGAAGAGCAAGTTCAGCGCCGTCGTCAGGGGAGTGAAAAGAGGTGCTGATGCGAGTGCTGTTCAGGATCAAACGTACAGACGCGGGAAAGTTGCAGGACGAGTATGCGAAACTCGTCGCCGGTCTACAAGAGGCAAATGAGTCGCGCGAGGACGACGATATCATGGCGAACCCCGGTACGTATCCTCCTCCTCTTCGTTCCCGTCGCTGATGATGCCTGCAGTACTGTCTGACGACATGATCAAGGAAGCTATCCCCGGCAACATCCGGAAAGCGGAACACTTTGTCGCGTTCCTGAAGCGGTTCGTGGAGTACATGAAGGTCAGCTCTGCATGTCGCCTGGGATGCCAGGAGGAAAGGGCTGATCCTGCCCGGTAGACGCGTATGCGGGTACTCCACGTCGTCGCAGAGACACCACAGTCGTTTTTGCAACACCTGAAAGACATCACGTATATCGAACGTAGACCACTCAGGTTCGTCTGCCATCCGCGTGTGCGCGTCCCCGCCGTCCGAGCTGACACCTTGCAACAGATTCTGCGCGGAACGTCTGACGTCGCTCGTGCGGACGCTAGAATTGACGAACCTAGACGAGTACCATGCGTTGCAAAAGATCGCGTCGTTTGCGACACTGGTAGCAACGTATGAGAAGGGTGGGTAGTCAAGTGGTCGAGCGGTGTTCGTGATGCTGATTCATGTTGCGGATAGGGTTCTTGCTTATTCTGGAGCCGTACGAGACGGAACATGCGACAGTGCCGAATCCAATCTTCCATTTCGTGTGCGTATGATATGGCCTCGCGGTGTTCGGCTTGGCTGATTCTATCGCAATCACAGCTGCTTGGATCCCGCACTCGCCATGGGCCCGGTCTTCGAGCGGTTCAGCAGCGTCATCATCACCTCCGGAACCATCTCGCCGCTGGAGATGTACCCGAAAATGCTTGGATTCCAACCGGTGATCATGGAGAGTTATCCGATGACATTGACCCGGAATGCTTTCTTGCCAATGGTTCGTCTCGTGCAATGCAAGGCTGTCAAATGCTGATCGGCTCCGTTGCAGGTCATCACAAGAGGCAGTGACCAAGTCGCCATCAGTTCCCGATTCGAAGTGCGAAACGACCCCGCCGTCGTGCGGAACTTCGGAAGTATCTTGATCGATATGAGCAAAGCCGTTCCCGACGGACTGGTCGCTTTCTTCCCGTCGTATCTGTATATGGAGTCGATCGTCGCGGCTTGGAATGATATGGTGGGTTGGCTCGCTATGCCTCGGTGACCGTGGCTGATGGATGGTCGATACGATAGGGTATCTTGAACGAGGTGTGGAAACACAAGTTGATCTTTGTGGAAACGCCAGACGCGGCGGAGACGAGTATAGCATTGGACAATTATCGAAAGGTAAGCCGCTTTACGCTTGTAACCGAGTGATGGCAGGCTGACAGACGTATAGGCCTGCAACAATGGTCGTGGAGCAGTGTTACTGTCCGTCGCGCGAGGAAAGGTTTCAGAGGGTATCGATTTCGATCAGTAAGTAACCTTCAAAGTGATTGTGAACCAAAGACTGACGATGTTTCGATACCAGCAATTATGGACGAGCTGTCATCATGTTCGGGTATGAGCTTCTGCGAGCTTACTATGTTCTGTACTGACGATTCTTCGTACAGCATTCCGTATCAGTACACGGAAAGTCGTATATTAAAGGTGCGCGGCATTGCTGCTCTTACAACATCTCGCTGACAATCGACAATACAGGCGCGGCTGGAGTTCCTTCGAGACAACCACAGAATCAAAGAAAACGACTACCTGACCTTCGATGCCATGCGTCATGCGGCTCAATGTGTCGGTCGAGTCTTGCGAGGTAAAACAGACTGGGGGTTGATGGTGTTTGCGGACAAGGTACGTTGCCGGGTGCGAGGTCGAGTGACCTCACTGACATGTTCTACGTAGCGATTTGCGCGAGCGGACAAGCGAGCAAAGCTGCCGAGATGGATCAACCAGTATATCACGGAAGCACATTCCAATTTGTCCACAGATATGGCTGTCGTCCTGTCCAAGCTGTTCATTCGGTCAATCTCCCAACCATTCGACCATTCGCAAACCGGTGTGTCGCTCTGGACACTCGAAGACATCGAGGATCGGCAGCGCAGAGAGAAGGAGGACGAATTGAGGATGCTTACAGAGTTCGATCAAGCTGGACTGATCAAGAAAAAGGACGAGGGAGGGGCGTCCATCAAGATGCTCGACAATGGCGCAGACGGTACCGGTCTCGCTTACAATGACGAGGATGCCATCATGGATATGGATGAAGACGAGGATGAGTTCGCGTTGATGGGAATCGATGAGGAGGAGCTTGTGGGTATGCAGCTGTCGTGAGTGTATTGTAGGGTCTGCTTGGGGGTTGCAAGGAATGTATAATACCAAAGTCGTACACCATTTGTAAACGCACACTGTATCTTTTCTGTCAAAGGATCCCAAGTTCAAGAATATGTGCCGCCCAGCTGAACCGACGGTCAGCGGCTGCTCGTTATTGGGGGAGGTGATGGATGGGCATTGCTTCAAGCAAGATTGTGGCATGTTAAGCCTACTTCAAGCCGAGCGTCAACATCAGCCTTGCCACCCTTGAAGTTTGAAGCCAGAGGGTTCTCAGTCACGTCAAGCTGGCTCATAGGCGGTTCTTTGGCAGCCGCAACTCACTCTTCCGGGTCTTTGCCCTGACTCCTGATCCAGTCACAAGCTTTGGCGATCACTTTCTTCAGTTGATCACTGGAAGATGGACATTTCAGGTTAGATCTGCCGCTTCGCACGCTTGGACGGAGAAGACGGACGGCTGGGACTCGTCTGGTACTCCCCAGATATCTGCGTTGTTTTTGTCTGTCCATTCTTTCCAAAAGCTGGATCAGACAAGGAATGCATTGAGCAGAAGCCACATCAAGAGGTTGCGAGTCGTCGCTTACGGTTCGTTGATATCGATAGCCATACTATATCTCCAAGGTCAGGTGATGGGATCGCCGAACGTCGCGGGTGTATGTCGCTATCATGGCTTTGCTCTCGACAGCCAAGGTTTTGTAGCAGGAGAGAAATTACCAAAGTTCACAAAGGGTGGGTCTGCCTCGGAAATCCCTTTGTGTGCCTTGGCTTCTCAACGCAGCCCTCAAGCTGCTGTTGCATGAAGCCCAATGGTCCGCCCAACGATGGGCAATGGCGCAAGCAGACTGGGTAGGGAACAGGATCGAAGGATGTATAGCGCCATATGCCTATCTACCATCTCCACCCCGACGTCGGCGCGTTGATGATCACCCGATCTTCACGTACAACGCCCGCACCCGTGCTCCTCACCCGCCCGAGCATCTTCTTCTTGTTCTCCTCTAGCAACTCGTCCCGCGTCTTTCCCTCCTTGAGAACGACGTGCATGCGCGCTTGCTGGTGTTCCTTGATACCGTGTCGTGCTCGACCCTTGATGTCGATTCGCTTGATACGCATTCCTTTGGCGACCCATGCTTCCGCTGAGAAGGGCGAAAGGGAATCAGCATCGTCATCTCATCTCGCGAAGGCGGCTTCGTTCTCGCGTGATTTAGACTGACAGACAACAAGCTTCTTCTCGTCCATTCCCTTATCCACCGCATGATTCCTCGCCAACACCAACGTGCTCTTTATCCTCTCGCTGACCCGCTTCTCGGAGAACTCCATCTGCAGGATAGCCTCGTTGACGGGTTGACCGGCGATTTGACGGCCGACGGCGTTGAGTTTACGAGGGGACATCTTAAAGCGTGCTGTCGAGTATTTATGCTGTGTAGTAGAGGGTTAGCAATGTGAGCGGACAGGGGAGGTAGCGAGACGGGACGGGGGAAGGTAGAACGAGACGGGGACGGGGAGAATATCGAGAGACGGAAAATTGGAATGGGAGGGTAGAACGAGAGAGGAATAGAAATGGAACAAAGCGACATACCTCCTTTGCTTTCCTGCGCTTCGTGCCCAAACCCAGATCCTCTTCCAACTTCTCCACCTGCGCGAATATATCTTCCGACGCCCCGTTTACTCCTTCCGTTGTAGAGCTCGGCGTTGCTGCCACGGCTGGAGGGGAGCTCTCAGTAGTCGACGTAGGGAGTCGCTGGTCTGGGCGTTGGGAGGAGACGGGGACGGGCGTGGTGTCCTTCTTCTTCCTTAGGAAATCGGGGATGATGTTTTGGAACGGGTTGTAGCTGGACGAAGTCACCGCGATTCGGCTGTCAGTGACGTTGATGAGATCATTATGTGCCGTGCTCACTGTCGGACTTGTCCTAGCGACCTGGCAGCCACCACCGGACGAGCGTATTGGCGAGCTGCGCACAGCACCGACATATTGGCTACAAGGAGATAAGGTACCCGTCAGCGGAGAATGCAAAATTGACCGGAAAAAGACTTGCCCAGTTGCATAGCCGTTCTTGTAGAGTTCATGGTGGAGGCGGTCAGGGGTGAAGGTGGTATCCTCTCGCTGATGAAGCTGAACACGAAGTAAGGAACGGATGTCATCGGAAGACGCTTTCACTTTGAACTACTTTGGCTGATCGGGAAAAGGCTAGGCGGACATGCGCGCGTGGAAACCCGCGTCAGAGCCTGAAACACTGAAAGACCATTGAACGAGCACCGGCGTATTCATGATCTTCATCTCCTCCTCTGCTTCCCTCTCCACGTTACTTTCTGCTCATACCACAGGTCCCTCCGCCGTCTCGCTGCTCTCACACGCCCCTGTCGTCTCCTCGCAATCGGATCAAGTGCGGATGATCTATGAGCGGCTATCGTATCCAGTGATCGCGATATCTGGAGCAGTGTCGTCGTCAAGCAGCATCTGATACATGGTTCGTCTTCTTCTCTGTGTGTAATCCGAGGTGCTGATGGGTGTGCAGAATAGTCTGGAGGGGTCCATTCAATCAAGGGTCAAGATGCGCATGCCAGGCACATTGTGCGTCGTCCCGTTCCGGCGACGAATGGTTACTGAGCGGTTTCCCCGTAGCCACTCGCAATCCAGACGGCGTTGCGGGAAGCCAAGTTGGGTCCCGAGGACATCGAAGCATACGCATTCACACAAGGTACGCTCACTTATTCTCCTTCTTCGGCCGTCGCTGATGATTCGCAGGGCCCGGGATGTACGGATGTCTCTCGTGCGGATCGCACGCGGCGAACGCGATGGCGGCGATGATGGATAAACCCATAGTGAACGTACATCACATGGTGAGTCGTTGTCCCTTTCTTCCATATACACATACGCTTACGTCCCCTCGGGGTAAAGCAAGCGCACGCCTTGACCCCCCTCCTGACGGAACCGACGCTGCCGCAGTTCCCGTTCCTGAACCGCCTGGTTAGCGGTGGACATACGTTACTGGTTCTCGTGATGGAGGACACAAAGTGCAAGACCCTCGCCAAGAGCTTGGACGATTCTATCGGGTGAGTAACTCCCTTGAAGGGACGGGTTGGCGCTGATAGGTAAACAGAGACGCGTTCGACCAGACGGCAAAGCTGCTCAATATTACATGGCTACCAGGCCTCGGTCCCGGTCCTTCCCTTTAACACTACGCCTCTTCTTCCCCCGATCCTCAACTCAACACCGCAACAGAGGACCTCCTCCGCAAGATGCCGAAGTTCACGCCCGCCGTCAGAGGACAATTCGCGTTCAGTTTTGCGGGGATGAAGACGCGGGTGATGAAGGACACGGCGAAGCACCGGCCGAATTTGAGGATGAAGGGGATGCCGGAGCATGTTAAGAAAGCGGTGGCGCGGAGGTTTCAGGAGGTGAGTTTGTGCTGGTGCATGGTGTGCGCTGGCGCGGATCGTTGATGGAGTGGTGTGTGGTAGGCGGCTGTTTCGTACGTGGAAGATAAGGTCAAGATGGGACTAGAGTACCTGGAGAAGGGAGAAGGAAAGGCCTCGGTAGGCGGGAAGAATGTGCAGGCAGTGATAGCGAGTGGTGGGGTGGCGAGTAACCAGTACTTGCGGAAACGGTTTGTTCTGTTTCGGGCATTGTGGGGACGTGGCTGATATGGACGCAGGTTGGGCGAGATGTTGCGCGAGAGGAATCCCCAGGATCCGATACGCCTTGTGTTTCCGCCGGTGAGTCGTGCGCATCTGTCAATCGATGCGCAACTTACAACCCATCATGCCACTTCCTAGGTCCCACTCTGTACCGGTCCGTCCCTCCACCCACTCTACACGCAGATCACCAGCTGACTCTTGCCAGCAGACAACGCCGCTTATTTGCCAGCTCTTGACGTGACTGAAAACCCTCTGGCTTCGAACTTCCAGGGTGGCAAGGCTGATGTTGACGCTCGGCTTGCAGTAGGCTTAACATGCCACAATCTTGCTTGAAGCAATGCCCATCCATCACCTCCCCCAATAACGAGTAGCCGCTGACCGTCGGTTCAGCTTGGGCGGCACATATTCTTGAACTTGGGATCCTTTGACAGAAAAGATACAGTGTGCGTTTACAAATGGTGTACGACTTTGGTATTATACATTCCTTGCAACCCCCAAGCAGACCCTACAATACACTCACGACAGCTGCATACCCACAAGCTCCTCCTCATCGATTCCCATCAACGCGAACTCATCCTCGTCTTCATCCATGTCCATGATGGCATCCTCGTCATTGTAAGCGAGACCGGTACCGTCTGCGCCATTGTCGAGCATCTTGATGTGAAGAGAGCTGTGGCACGGGGGTTTCAGGAGGTGAGTTTGCGCTGGTGGTTGATGTGCACTGGCGCGGCGCGCCACCCAGTCCTCAGCCTCCCCCTGCCTCAGCAACTTCCGATCTTTGCGAGGGATATCGAATGGACCTGGATCGGCGCCGTCGGACTGCTGCCCTCGATGGTGCGCGATCGAAGTATTGGAGATGAGAGTGGTCGACGAATCGGGGGTGTGGGAGTGGACGACGGGGGCAGGAGCCGGGCCGGAGGGTTTGATAGGGATTGGCTCGGTGAGTCGTTCGGGCTGTTTCTCGCGACAATGATCAGTACAAGCAAAGATTGTTCTGGAGTCGGTGGGCGCGCAAGTCGGCTCGCAGCTTTCCGGTGTTCGGGTCGACGTTGGACTGTAGGTCGAAGGGACGACATGCATGACAACGTGGCGCGATTGCAACACCGCATGTCAGCAGACTGCAGAATATGTTTCGATGAGGAGCCTTTTCTACCGTTTTTGTGGTCCCTACCTAGATATAGAGGAATTTCCTAATCCAATTCCGCGTAGTGTCCAAGGAGAAAATCCGGCACATCAAAGAGGTCATGTTTTTCGTTGGGCACAACGTACAACGAACTGCTGCATAGTGTAGTTAGGGTGCTTAGGCCCACAGCTTCTAACGGATGAAAACTCTCAGGCTCTCGAAAGGCATGAGTTCAAGTCCGGCTGTGTCCAGAATATTGCTTGGAAATATCTGGTTTGGCGATAACCGATCCTTTGCAACATTGATTAAGGCACCGACTCTCAGGCGGCCGGGCCTAAATGGTCGAGGCTACCAGAACCGGTAAAGGCATGGGCAGGAGCCCTGCGCCCGAAGGCAGCTACAGTTGGTAAGAGGGAATATTAGGACACTCCAATATCTCCTCTTACACCGGATATTCCTGCCTAGCCTGGTCGTATTCCGACATGTGGTGAGCCTTTGGCATGATTATTCCGGGCGCCCTGACCCGGCGTTGTAGCAGTTCGTAGCTTCCAAGCAAGCAAACATTGGGACTAGGCTCGGTGGGTAGTTGGATCTTGGGAGGCCACCCAGCGTACAAGTAGATCGGGTGATCTTCTCTTTTTATATGTTTTCCATCGTCTTGTGATTTATGGCCCAGTCGCGCAAAGTGACTATACATGCCATGTCATTCGTCGTCTTCCAGCTGCGGTAAGCTTTTGCCCCGTGTGCCACCGCTGAGTCCTCAAAATCCCGCGCTGTATGTCCCGGCTATCATCAGGCGTGACCTTCAGCTCGCAACTGTGTGCTTACCTGGAGTAGCTGACTGAAATGCTACCCTGTCTAGCGGCCTGCCCATGCTTCAACAGAATCTGAATAGCTGTTCGTAGGAAGGGACATCTGTGATTCCAGACATGCGTAATGCTCAAACTTGACCGGTTGCAACCAAGATACCCAAGCACGTGCAACTTGCTTCATGGGGTCACGGGCGCTTTCTGGATACTCGCACTGGCCGTGTGCGACAAATTGTCACAGGTGTCCTTTCCTGCAAACGCGCCTAATGCTTTCTGCATGGGTGCAAGATGCCGAATGTGTCTGGCACTCCTTTTGTCCGCTGCCGTACGGTACAGAGTGCACACGGCACCGGTTATATGCACCGAGATCGGACAATGCCTTGACACTTCGATCGCTCAGCACGTCTCTCTGTCCGCCCAGAATTCACATCATTCCGACACATCGCTTTCACGTCCTAACAACACAAACCTCCGGCGGCGGCACCTCCCCCTCCTGAACCTCCCTCTTATCCCGTTCCTCCAACGCCTCCAACGACCACTTTGGCCTCAGCAGTGGTCCGAACGGATCCGACACGCCGTTCTGGCGTTGTAGTTTGAGGATGCCGGCCCAGGCGATCATGGCGGCGTTATCTGCGAGCGAGGGTCAGCGATTGTAGGAAGGTTATTGAGTGGGGCGGCGAACCTGTACATAGTGGGACCTAAGAATGGCATGATGGGTCGTTAGCGGTGTATTGATTGGTGGAAGGGTACTACTTACCGGCGGGAACACAAGGCGTATCGGATCCTGGGGATTCCTCTCGTGCAACATCTCTCCCAACCTACTCCCAATCAGCCTCATTCTCCCCATCGCACGAAATAGAACATACCGTTTCCTCAAGTACTGGTTACTTGCCACCCCACCACTCGCAATCACCGCCTGCACCCTTTTCCCGCCAACCAAGGCCTTTCCTTCTCCCTTCTCGAGGTACTCGAGTCCCATCTTGACCTTATCTTCCACCTGCGCAACGGCCGCCTACCACACACCACTCCATTAACGTTCCGCGCCAGCGCACATCAATCACCAGCGCAAACTCACCTCTTGAAACCTCCGTGCTACAGCTCTCTTCACATGCTCCGGCATCCCCTTCATCTTCAGATTCGGCCAGTGCTTTGCCGTCTCCTTCATCACCTGCGTTTTCATCCCCGCAAAGCTGAACGCAAACTGTCCCCGCACGGCCGGCTTGAATCGCGGCATTTGGACGAGGAGGGTTTCTGTTGCGTTGTTGATTTCGGGGGAGGGAGAGGGAGCGGCGTAGTGTTCGAGGGATGGACCGGGGCCAAGACCGGGAAGCCATGGGATATCGAGCAGCTTTGCCGTCTTGTCAAACGCATCTCTATACCCCTCATCAGCGCCAGCCCATGCCTTCAAGGAACTTCGCTCACCCGATGGAATCGTCCAAGCTCTTGGCGAGGATTTTGAACTTTTTTTCACCCGTTGCGAGGACGAGTAAGGTATGTCCGCCGCTAACCAGGAGGTTCAAGAACGGGAACTCTGGCGGCGTCGGTTCCGTTAGCAGGGGTGTCAAGGCGTGCGCTTGCTTCACCCCGAAGAGAGGTTAGCGAATGTGGAGATGGAAGAAGGGGAAACGACTCACCATATGGTGTACCCCGACGATCGGTTTACCCATCATCCCCGCCATCGCATTCGCCGCGTGAGATCCACAGCTCAAACATCCGTACATCCCCGGTCCTGCACATCATCAGCGACGAGCAACTTTGTATAAAGGAGACTCGTACCCTGTGTAAATGCATATGCGTCTATGTCCTCAGGGTTCAGCTTGGCTTCCTGCAACGCCGTCTGGATTGCGAGTGGCTGCAAGAAAACCGCTCAGTAACGATTCGTCGCAGGAACGGGACGACGCACGATGTTCCTCGCATGCGCATCTTGACTCTTGATGGGATGAATCCCTCCGAACTTCTCTACACACCCATCAGCACCTCCCACAACACACAGGAGAAGGAGACGAACCATGTATCAAATGTTGCTTGACGACGACATTACTCCATATCTTGCGGTCACTCGATACGATAGCCGCGCAGGAATCATCCGCACTTGATTCGATTGCGAGGAGACGAAAGGGGCGAGTGAGGGCGGCGAGACGGCGGAGGGACATGCTGAGGGAGGAAAGGTGGGGACAAGAGGGAAAAGCAAGAGGGAGATGAAGATGATGAATGCGGCCGCCGGGTGATATTTTGGTGATTTGGTTCCGATCACCATTCAAGATAACTTCAGGACTTGATCCGGTCACCTTGAATCCTCTAACCTCGCCTTCCGTAGACTTGACGCATCTCTCCGCCACCATGCCCAAATCCGTTCCCCTCCCGACCTTCCCCCTCTCGGGCCTCGTCCCGCTCGAAAAACCCTCGGGCCCGACCTCGATGCGTATCATCGACTACATCAAACCCCTCCTCGCCGAATCCCCGCTCTTCCACTCGCCCGAGGCTACTTCCCGCGCAGCAATCAAGGCCGAAGTAAAGAAACTCATGAAGCATAGAGGTGGGTTGAAGATCGGTCAAGGCGGGACGCTGGATCCGTTGGCGGATGGGGTGTTGGTCATTGGCGTGAACAAGGGGACGAAACAGCTCGGGCAATTTTTGCATTGCACCAAAGTAAGTAGCTTCTTTTCTGCTCAGGACTCAGCTGATATTTCGTAGACGTATACAACAACGGCGCTCCTCGGCTCATGTACGACAACGTATGACTCGGAAGGCCCGATTCTCTCCACCGCGCCTTGGGCACACGTCACGCGGGAAGTCATCGAACAGGCGCTCGATAAATTCCGCGGAGATATCATGCAAGTTCCGCCAATGTACGTCTTCACTTCCCGCGCACTTCCACATCCCCCTCGTTATCTCGCTGACGCTCCTTCACAGTTTCTCGGCCCTGAAAATGGACGGCAAACCACTCTACGAATACGCCCGGACTAACACCCCGCTCCCGCGGCCCATCGACGCCCGCCGCGCCCACATCTCCCTCCTCCAACTCGAATCCTTCACCCCTGCGACACTCGTACCCGGCGACGGCGGACACACCTACACGGCGCCGGAGAAACAATTGAGCGAGGAGGAGCGGGAGGTGTATTTCCGGATGAGCCGGTTGACCCGCGAAGCGGGGGTGGTGGAGAAGGCTTTTGGCGTGGACACCGATGACGGCAAAAAAGGAAAGAAGACGGCGCCGACGGAGACCGTGGAACAACCCGTGCAGCACCTTGATATCCCGGACCTTCCCCAACCCGAACAAACCTCGGAACCGATGCACGTCCGCCCACCAACATTCACCCTCCGGATGACCGTCTCCTCGGGTACCTACGTTCGTTCCATCGTGCACGACATCGCCCTCTCCATCGGGTCCGCCGCGCACGTCGTCAAACTCACCCGTACACGGCAGGGCCAGTTCTCCCTTACCCCTGCCGACGAAGAGCTCGCAAAGGAGGAGGACAGCACAGAATGGTACATCCAAGACTCGGAAGAGCGATTCGATTTCGGTGCACGCAAGACCGGATGCATTCCTTGGTCCGTCTTTGAACGGGCCATCGAAGCGCGCAAATCCGCACCGAAAGCGGACGACGCAGAGGATCCGGAAGAGGCTGCCAACGACGAGGAATCCGCAGGAAATTCGGCCGCGAGTCCGCTTGAGAAATGGCAACACAAGGAATGGGAAAAGGAGTTCCTCGCTCGATTTGTACCAGTATAGCATGATACCATAGATCGGATGCACTACAACTCCTACCTACGCCCCACCTGACGGTGGCGGCTGCCCCTGGTGTCCCTGATACCGCGCCACCATCTGCTGATACTGCTCCCGGACCTGCTGATACTGCTGCATCAACGCCGGGTTCACGCCGCCTGCCATGCTCGAACCTTGCGCCTGGGGCGTCTGCATGGGGAAGAACGGCGTCGGGAACATGCCGGGCATGCCCATGCCCATGCCCATCGGCATCGGCATCGGCATCGGCATCCCAGCCATGCCGGATTGTGGGTTCCATCCGAACGAGGGCGTGCCCATCATGCCGTAAGGTGGTTGCTGCTGCATCGGCTGTTGTTGCGGCTGAGGTGTCGTCTGCACTTCACCCGTTACACGCGCGATATGCGCCGACGTCGGCGACAGATCTCGGGGTCGTGCCGGTAGGTTCGCCGATGCAGGCGGAACATGACGTGCCGACGCGTCCTGCCGCCGTCCTTGTTGCGCACCGCCCCGCGTCGACTGTCCACGACCACGTCCGCGTTCCGGCGCCCCTCTTCCCCGTCCTGCACCGCGTCCAATCTGCCTGCCTCCGTCCTGATTCCTCGCGGGCGCTTGCGTTGGAGGTGCATCCCCGAATCGGTCGCTTACTGCACGAGGAGCGGCGCCCCGAGCTGAACCTCGGCCTCGACCCCTGCCGCCTCGACCAGCAGGTTCACGGTAGCCCACGCTCGCCTGATCGTCGTACAAGTCGCCATAGGACTGCGGAACCCGACGTGACCTCGCGGAAGACGATGCAACCGAGAATCCAGCCTCGGAACGATCGTCACGGACCGAAGCATCCCCTGCGCCGCCGTAGTGCACCGACATTTCGTCGTCGGATCCGCCTGCCGTGCTTGCCGTATCGAAATGCGGCTGTCGGGCGATCGGGCGATCACCGGCCTTCTTTCCTCGCCTGCAAAACCGTCAGCGGCCGCTGCGATTGAAAAGACGTCGAACTCACCGATCCGCCTTTAGCTTCCTCTTGGCCGCCTGCTCCTCTTCGTCATCACTCCACTCCATCTCGTGTTCCGCCAATTCCTCGTCGTACAGATTACTCGCGTCGGTCCCCTTGAACCGTTTATCCGTCTTGAGCATCCGGACGGGCACGTACGCGTGATCCCCTTCGGCGGGATAATAAAGCTTTGTACCGCGCGTCAGTTCGCCCGGCGAAAGCACAGGGAACGGCGGCGGGGGCAACTTGAGTAGGTAGAATGGCTGCGCTGTCGGTCCAAACACTTCCGCGACCTGTCACTATATCAGCTCGGAACCCCACGCGAGAGACACTCGACTCACCACCGCCACGGCCTGTCCCTCTTCCGTACAAATCACACTCCCGTCCAACAACCACCCATCCTCGTCCACGCGATCCGTTCCACCCTTGACGGTTCCAGCGGGCGGTCGTTGCGCCTGAACGACGACCGTCCCGCTCGACTTGGGCATCGGCGGTCCGCTCGGCTTTGCTGCGCCGTTCTTTTTTCCGCCCCGGCGGTTCCGTGGGCGTTTGGCCGAGGTCGATGTAGGTGCTTCGGCGGATTGTGATTGTTGTTCTGTGGGTTTCAATACGGAAGTCTCGGCGGCAAGCGCCTCGGGTGCGGCTGCTTTCTCGTTGGTTGCCTCGGCGTCAAGGAGAGGTCCTTGATTGGCGACAGATGCAGTATCAACCGGCGTATCATCGATTTGTCCTTTCGCTTGATCCGCACCTTCGCCATGCTTCGGCTCGGAAATTTGCGGAACGTCGGTTTCCTCTTCGATTGGCATATCTGTTGTTGCGGCAACCTCGATACTCCCAATCTCGATTTCCGGCGCGTTGTCCAGTGCCGCATCCGTCGTTGAGGCATCCTCCATTTCACCAACTTTGCTACCTCCCTCGTCCTTTTGCACTTGTACCTCCTTCTCGGCTTCCCTTCTCGTCCATTCCTGCCACACGCCCAACCCGGCATCCCTCACAAAACTAACCACCTCGCCCGCCAAAATCACCCGACTCCCTTTTGCGAGCCGCTCGAACGGGGGCACTCCGACGGGCTCCTCGAGAATCTCGTGTTCCGTTTTCAAAGGACCCGAAGGCGCGGGCTCGTCGCCGTCGTCGGAGAGAAAGTCGACTTGTGCGAGGCGTTCGGGGAGGGCTTCGTCATCTGATGAGTCGGTCGAGTTGGAATCCTCGTCGTCGGAAGAGGTATCATCGTCGTCGTCTGATGAGTCGGAAGAGGAGCCCCCTTCCTCGACGTCAGAGCCTTGTTCCTCTGTCTGGTCCACCGCGGCAACCTCTTCCCTCCGCTTCTCCTCCATCAACTTTCTCAACCCCTCCAAATCGATCGGCTCGACTTCCATACCCTCGTCATCGCTCAAGTCTTCCTCGGAGTCTTCCGTGATATACCCAACTTCGTCCATTCCGTTGGTAGACGTGGATCCAGAGACGAATGAGGTCAACTGTGCGAGTAGTTCGGCGTGACGTTCCGCTGTCATGGGTGTTGAAGCATGGGCATCGTTTGTTGTAGTGCCTTCAGCTTCGGATTTGGAACTCATCGCGTTCTCCGTTATCGAGGGGCTCGACTCTTCGACTTGCACCGACCTGAAGACGTGTGATCACGGCAGTCAGGGTTCATTCCCGAAGTGCACAAGGATTCGAGGGATAATCTTACATCGCATCTCCCACTGCATCCGCTTCAATCATCGCCATGATCTCCCTCACATCCTGCGGCACTCCTTGCACAGGCAAAGCTGGAATCGCGAACCCTTCGGTGTCCTTTTGTGGTCTATTGTCCATCCTGAACTCTGCGATAGCGATAGTCGTGAAAGCCGACCTTTGAATAATCTCACGTTCATTCCGACTTTACTTGATCATTGACCGCTGTTTCAGAAATTATCCTCGGCCATCGGCGACACCCCAACTCTGGCTGACATCACGTGAGACGGCCCCCGAAACCCGGGAACTTCAAGTGGACGCTCAGTCCGAGGGCGTTCTGCTCGCGTCCACCCTGCGGCGCTGACGGCAGTCACCTGGGCCTGCCGGGGGAGCCGTGGGGTCTCCGGCGAGGAAGGGAAAGGAGGACGTTCGGCTTGCAAAGTGTTCTTCATGGAGCTGTTGCGTCCGTGCTCGTTCCAGCTGTAATCTTGGATACTATAGCTTTATGCCGACAGGATAGAACTGCCGTGGACCTAGGGGTATATAAGATGTAGGCCATAAACAGGGCTCTTGCGACCTCACTCTTCACACAACAATCGGACCGACAAGACAACGACCATGCTCAACCTTTCACCACTCACGGGCCTCGTTCCGACGCACGTCACCACCCTGCAACTCCTCCTCCTTGGTCCAGTACTGGCCGTCCTTACGGCCTTTGCAGCCTACTACTCGGCCTACGTCTACCCCTACCGTCATCTCCCCCCGGGTCCCAAAGGCCACTGGTACGTCGAGTCCGCACCTATGCCCACAAAACTTACTCATACCAACGCCGACCTCACAGGCTATGGGGCAACATGTACCAGATCCCCAAATCCCGCCCTTGGGTCCAGATGGCAAAATGGACGGAAGAGTACGGACCGATGTACACCCTTTGGATGGGCCCGACGAAGCCCGTCTTAATTGTGGGCAGTGCCGCAATCGCGAACGAGCTCTTGGACAAGCGAGGCGCGATCTGGAGTTCGAGGCCGAGGATGATCATGACGAGCGAGGTGAGCCGACGAGCGAAGGCGAGTCGAGCAGCAAAGCGTACTAACCCCATACCCTCCGCAGCTCGTCAGCCGAGGCCTCCGAATGACGTTCATGCCCTTCACCGACCAATGGAAATCCCAACGCAAGCTCCTGCACACCATGACCCAACCTCGAGCGGCAACAACGTACGAACCGATCCAAGCCGAAGAATCCGCACAACTCGTACGCGACATGCTCCGCGCGCCCCAAGACTACTGGTCCCACTGCCAGCGCTACGCCGGCTCGACCATCATGCAGATCGCGTTCAATAAACGCGCGTTGAGTATCACGGACCCGGCGATCGTCGATATGAGGCGGATCAACGAGCAGATGACCAAGACGGCCGTGCCCGGGCGGTACTTGGTGGATTCCGTGCCGATTTTGAATTACGTGCCGGAGCGATTCGCCAGTTGGAAGCGGGAAGCATCGACGTTGTTTGAGGACACGCTCCGTCTCTTCCGATCTCACGTTGAGGACGTGAGTTGATTCCCACCCTTCACAAGTCCATCACTAACCTTTGATCTTTCCCGCAGGTATACCGTGAAGTACAATCCGGAAGCGACGTCAACTGCTTCGCCAAGACCATCCTCGAGAACAAGGACAAGTACGGACTCTCGAACGACGAGGCGACGTTCCTCGCCGGAGCAATGTACGGCGCGGGAAGCGACACCGTGAGTCACCGCCCTACGTCTCTTCCCTTCTTCGGTTAACTGACCGTTGCCTCGGCGGTTGCCCTCGTAGACGGCAGACATGATCTCCACCGCCATCATGACGTTCACCAAGTACCCCTCCATCGTCCACCGTGCGCAATCCGAACTGGACCGGATCGTCGGACGGGACCGCTTGCCCGATTTCAGCGATGAAAAGGACTTGGTGTACTGTAACGCGGTGATTCGAGAGATTATGCGGTGGCGGACGGTGATTGCCGGTGGGCTGGCGCACGCGAGTATCAAGGATGATTTCTACGACGGTAAGTATCCCCCTCGCGGACCTCGCAAAGAACAGCAACTCACCTCGCCACTTGCGGAAAGGGTATCACATCCCGGCCGGAACGACGCTCATTCCGAACCACTGGTCGATCCACCTCGACGCCAAGCTTTACCCGGACCCGGAAACGTTCAACCCGGCGCGCTTCATCGACAGCGACGGGAAATTGATCGGCACGGCCCAGTCCGAGCGTGGTCACCATTCGTACGGTTTCGGCCGTCGTATCTGCCCTGGTACGCCGGCGTTTTCCTTTCTCCTTGCTTTCCCTTCGGTGCTGACGGTTTTGCGGTAGGAATGTACATCGCGGACCGATCAATGTTCATCACGTTCACCCGGCTTCTCTGGTGCTTCAACTTTACGGAAGACCCGTCCCATCCGATCGACGTCGATGCGTTTTCCGAGGGCTTCAGTTCGCACCCTTTGCATTTCAAGAGCGGGATCGCGCCGAGGGGTCCGTGGGTGGAGGAGGTGTTGAAGGGCGAGGCGTAGAGTGTAGCGTAGTACGAGTGTATCTTTATATTGTATAGGAGATTACCTTAGTATGACTGTATAAGACGAAACATCAATAACAAACCCGCCGATCGCACAAATTTGTCTCGCCAAAGCCATGAACAGTTGAGACATTCTCTTCTCTTTCTTCCCCTTGGCCCATCCTCCCTCCCTCCCTCCTTCATTTATGTTCCTCGTCCGACGCACAATGACAACACTCTCACGTTCCCCCTCACCCAGTGCCAAACGCATCAAACTCTCGCACCCAATCACTACACCAGCACAGTCCGTACAACAAGAACACACCGCCACAGAACCTACAGCCTACCCCGCCCCGGATGCCGCACTCAATGCCCTTGTGGAAGAAGAGATGTCCCTGCCCATCGAGGTGCGAAAGACGTATGCTCGGGAGATAGAGTACGAGAATAAGCTCGTCCTCGCGCCGATGGTCCGTACGGGGAGCTGTAAGTCTGCCACCTTGTTCTTCCCGGAAATAGTAAAAATTGATCTCTTTCTCCAGTGCCGATGGTACGCCCTACATGTAATTTGGTCACCTCTACCGCATACTGACACCCCTCGTAGCGCTTGCTGTCCCTGCACTACGGCGCGGGACTCGTATGGGGCCCAGAAATCGTCGATAAAGCAATCATTGGCGCCGAGCGGATCGTCGATCGTGAGTCTCAACGACACCCTATTCTCCTGTTCAAACGCTGATTTCTGCCTCGTGACGCCCGACAGCCGTGACGGGAGTCATTTCATACACCAAAAAAGGCGGCGACGGGAAACCAATTTTCACCTGTCACCCGGTGGAAAAGCCGTTCCGTGAGTCGCCCGGGCAGGGTCGGACGACGTGCGTAATGCTGATTCCGGAGTGTAGTCATCTACCAGATTGGAACCTCGGATCCCGAGTTGGCGGTGAAGGCGGCTAAGACGGTCGAACAGGATGTCGCCGGGTTGTAAGTCTCTCCACCGATCGAGAGTGATACTGCGCTGACTGGAGGAACAGCGACCTAAACTGCGGCTGCCCCAAACCATTCTCGTACGCCGGTTCCGCTCCCCGCTGAAACAGCCCTAACCCACGTTCCCCCCGCAGCGTCCACTCTGGCATGGGCGCCGCCCTCCTTTCCACCCCGACCCTCCTCCTCTCCATCCTCCGCGCCCTGCTCACATCCACTTCCCTCCCCGTCTCATGCAAAATCCGCCTCCTGCCGGACCAACCATCGACGCTGCATCTCGCCTCCCGAATCCTACGGACCGGGGTACGCGCGTTGACGGTCCATTGCCGGACGAGGGATATGCGGAGTAGCGTGGCTGCGCTGTGGGATCGGTTGGGGGATATCGTCGCCCTGGGCAAGAGGCGCGGGGTGCCGGTCTTATGTAATGGCGATGGGGAGGGATGGGCGAATTGGACTGCGATTCGAGAAAAGACGGGTACGCCACTCTTACTTGACGCCTGAAGGTTTGTTCCAAGCGCTGACGTTGACATCTCGTAGGCGCATCATCCGTCATGATCGCCCGCGCCGCCGAATCCAACCCGTCCATCTTCCACCCCTCCGGCCCAATCAGCACCATGGAATCCCTCATCCCTCAACACTTTCTCCCTCTCTGCGCATACATCAATAACCACTACTCGAACACCAAGTTCCTCTTGTACCAATTCAAACCTTCTCCGGCACCCATCTCGTCCCTCGGCAAGGCGGAGCGGAAAAGGTTTAGCGACGGGATCGCAAAGGCCAAGACGATCGAACAGGCCGTCGAGTTTTTCGGGTCGACGATGGACGTCGCGCGGGAACAGGGCGCGCAATTCCTCAAGGACTTGAAGCGGACGCTGAAAGAACGTCAACCGGGCGCATACGGCGACGACGAACACGGCGATGACTGGGCTCGGGCGGCGTTCGCTGCTGCGCCATCGACATCGAGCGTCGTCCAGCCGGGGCAGACGATCCCGCCGCATGCCGAGACGGGGACGGCGGATATCTTTGCGGAACGTAGAAAGGCAGAGGAGGCGGGCGAGGTCGTTGATGCGCCCACGCCGGCGGCGGCGGAGAACTCGGTGACCACGCAGGAAGAGCTGGATGAGGAGGCAATGATGAATGCGTAGCGGGTCTGGAGAAGGATCTATGTACGTGTATCTTTTGGGAAGAAGCATGGACGATGACATGGTACATGTTACAAGCTCAAACGAGCGGCACAACGAGGAGTTGAGAACGCGAGTCCACGCCTAGGCCTTGGTGTCGGCCCCCGCGTCCTTCATGTCGACATCCTTGGTTTCTTTGACATCTGGCTTGCCGTCGCCCGCCTCGGCTTCACCCTTTTGCTCGACGTTCTGCTTGCCTTCTGCCTTGGCCTCCTCGTCCTTTTTCTCGATCTCATCTTCAAGCTTCATCCGCTCCTCCATCATCTTCTCTCGTCTCTTCAATTCTTCCTCATATTCCTTTTCCCGCTCCTCCTTGCTCTTGATTCGATAATCAGGCGGCATCTCCAGCCCTTCGGCCGTAAACGCATCCGTAATAATCTTCTGCAGACCGCCCTCCTTCTCCTTGGCTTCGTCCCGCTCAACGAAACCGCGCAACCACGTACGGAAGAGCAAGTCCCGTGTCGTTCGCATATGATACAGTTTCTCCATGTCTCGCTTCAGCTCTTGGTACCAGACGTGAAGGGACTGCTTGACGTATACAAGGTCGAAGAGTTGGTCGAGGTCCTCAATGATCTCTCGACACTCGGTCTTGCACTACGAGATGAAATCAGGTGAGCAGTTGCGCCCGTTTACTATGCGACAACTCTCACCTCTATCAAGTCGCCAACGCAGGTCATCAGCATATCTTCGTTGTCGAGGAAGGGCAGCGCCTTGAAACGCGCCAGACCGCCCTTGTAGTTCTTGACCATGGCATCCAAGGCCTCTCGAACGTGCTCAGAGTGCCCTTGATCAGGCTATCGCAAATGTTAGTATCAAAGCCCTGATATGGGTCCCTTCGCAGACATACCTCGTTGAACTCGATCTCCTTGCAAAGCAGCCCGACCTCTTCCGTCATTGACTTGACTTTCTCTTCGATGACGCTTCCCACAGGCAGGACCTCGACGTCCTTTTTTTGCGCGGCGAAGCGCAAGCGGTACTCTTCCATGGCGTCGGCATGCTTTCGTTCTTCCAGGGCGATCTGTCGCTTTTGGGCTTCCGCTTGACGGATCTGTCAAGGGGAGTCGATGGTGAGCTGTAAAAGGGGGACGCCCGAAGCGAACTTACTCGTAGCCTTTCGCTAGGCGTAGGCTCGGTCGGTACAGGAGCCGCAGCAGCTGCTTGGTCTGCAACGTCTGCCATGTCGTTCTTTTTCAGAATTCAAGTCAGTTGGGTTAGGTGAAAGCTCGGATGCCTGGTACACACTGCTTCAACAGCTACCTGCCGCCTGAGCACCTATCCCCTTTATACGAGGACTGCAGCAGCTAACTTGCCGCAATTAGCACGTCATCGACTGCATCCTTTATGCCTCCTTTGTCAAGGCTCCTCAACCCCCTGGAAGACAAAGGGGCACAGTGGACCAGCTGGCGGTTGCGATCTAGTATCGTAACATGTATTGCGCCTTTGTATGCCAGAATGCAAGCGAACAAAGCCTATCAGGTCTGCACAGCATGTCTAATAATCTGCGGACGGAGTCGACATGATTCCGGAAATTGTGGTCTGTACCAACAGCATGTTGTGGTCTTTGCCGACAGCATGACGACAATATAGAGCCACAACCGATACGGATATCCTTTGTGTGAATTATGCGTCCCGTCGTCGATGTCTTCTAGCAGGAGGAAATACAAGTTTCGTCCGTCTGCTCGCCAGAATACCTCAAAGTACCTTGCCCGCGCTGGTCCGAACGATGCAGCATGATCGTTGCGACGATAATTATCTGTTCGCTTTGGCCGCCCCTTTCTGCACGTTTGCCCAATGTGATGCCCGCGACCCAGATTTCACAAAGGGACGCGTAATCCACATGGTCACCGGATGGGAGCTGGCGACGTTCGATGCGACAAGATCTGCGCAGGGCAGTGGAGTGGTATCATCGAACAGCACGTCTCTCTTTCTGTCTCGCTGCAATCCACCTGGCACAGTCAAGCTAGGCTCATCCGCATCGCATTAGGGCACGCCCAACCAGTCCATGCAGGATCTTGCCTTCACCCAAGCCATTCTCTATCTTACATGCGTTGCTGCCCATAACGACAGCCCTCGGCATGTTTGCCGTCATCCTAAATATCATCAGGTGGGCTACCTTCGTCAACGGGGAATACGGAACGGGGACGATCTCGAGCTGTTCTCGTTCCGGTGCTGTGCACCACAATATGAAGCACCACAATATGCAGCTTCTCTTTCGGTCTCATCCAGACGATCTTCCCAGTCTTCGGAAGCATGGCAGGGGTGGTCTAATAGTCTCTTCTTTCGACTACATCGGAGTGGAAGAAGCGTGGGATCAAGCGCAGAAAGATGGCGTGGCTGAGGTAGAGCTGGGGCTGCACTGCTCGTGTGACTCGGCGTGAGTATCTCAATATCTCATTAGACCCCTAATCCACATTGTACAGCTCATACCGATTTTTTCAGTGGGTGGGAATCTCTGCTGAGTTGTAGTCTGTGGATTCTGATCCAGGATAAGCGCTATGGGACAGCTGTGACGAACTTCCTCGACAAACAAGACTAGGAGCGCCGCGCAAAGGGGAAAGTCAAGTCCAAGGACATGAAGGTGAATGGTCAGAAGACGAAAGGTGAATAGATGGATGCGTGGTGATTTCCGGTAGCAGTTTGACTCCGAAGAAGCGTATGAAATGTTAATGGACATCTGGACGTGCTTGCACGAAGTCATGCAATGTAGAATGCCTTTCTCATACCTTTCGGTACGACCTTGTTCGGCTTACTCGTCATATATGGCGCGATACGAGAATGGGTTGTTCATCAGTACGCCACCAAATGGGGGAATCCGCTCTCGCAACATGGTTCAAGAACTTTGTTAAGACCGTCCTCTGTACAACCTGAGCAGCGACTGGCATACACAGCTCTGGTCTGACCCAACAAAATTTCGACGTGAGATTGCATCTCCCGAAAGTCCATCTGCTTGGAGGTTCCACCAAGCATGCTCTAGATCGCTTTGAACTCTGCATGGGGGCGTGACTGCGCAAATACTGCGCCTCTGAAAGCTGAAACGTATAACTACCATCCGTCTCCCTCCTGCTTGCTTGCTCGCAGTTCCGACATACCAACTTTTCGCGCTCAAGTCCTTTGAACGACTTTCGCCGCAGAATGCTTCTTGCCCTTTGTGTTCTGTTGAAAGGATGATTGAAAGGGAGCCTGCCTCTCTCCTTGTTTTGCAATGATACAGGCCAAGCTATTCCTTTAACAGCATCTTTGCCGTTACAAATGCTTCATATCGACGGTGGCGAAGCTTAAGTATTTAACTGGTACTCTCGTCCCAAGTTTCTTGTCTGTGGGCGAAAGTCCATCGTCCATCTACTCGAACTCAGCCAAGTGCTTAAGGCAGTGTCTAGCAATCGTTACTATATCCATACTTGCAAATCGACCTTACACCAACAACTCAGACGAAATCAACCAAAATGCGATTTTCTACTATCCTTCCCGCTGCGATCGCTCTCTTCGCATCCGGCGCTTTGGCGCAAGACGGTGTGTTGTCCGCTCTGCAATCTGCCGTAAGCATCGATTCCTTTGCCAAAGCTAAAAGTACGCAAGCTGAATTTCGGATGTCTGCATTCAGGCCCAGTCCGAAGCGGGTGAAGTTGTTGGTTCTGCCACATCCGCACTGGTAGGTGCAGCCTGGTAGAAAGATTTTATCATACCCGCGAGATCGCTGACATCTTCCGTTAGGGTTCGGCAGCCTCCAGCGCATTGGGAGTAGTGACTGGAACAGCAAGTGCACCGTAAGCACCACATACCTTCGAAATCATATCCGCAAAGCCCTGGCTGATATCTATATGCCGTTTATGACAAATAGAAACGCAACTGCTACTGATCTTTTCGGATCAGGTATCGCCAACGCCACCGGCGTCAACGCGACCGGCATTCACAACGCCACCGGCACTCACTCTGGTATCGGCAGCATCCCAACCGGAAACGGCACCCAGCTCAACGGGACCAGCGATGCTTCAGCTTTGGGCATCCACATTCTTCCGGGTGTTGCAGCCATCGGAGCCTTTGTGTACTCTGGTCTGATGGACTTTTAGATGCAGTTCTGCCTTGTGCTCTGTGCGAGATCCATAACCGAGGTTATCACTTCTCCCCCGATTTGATTAGCTACTTGCTCATTGTTCACTAGATGCGATCCGACAGATATGCATGATCTATTGATACAGACTTGCTTGCTATAGTGTCTGATCGCTGTACCAATATCGACGCTCGCATGGCGTGTCGCTCAAGATTGGCATTGTCGTTGGCGATTATAAACACGGCCTGGAGCCAGATACGGGAGACGTCATTGAGTTCGTTACAATTGTCCATGATCCGGCGGGGAAAAGTCGAGTTCTGTACACGTGTCGTCATGGGACGTAATTCGTGATGTGTCGCACGAGTGGTGTGGGTGTTGTCTTGCTAGATTTTGCTTGTCGTAGCGAGGATGCTGAATCGCTGCACATACAGACGATCTGGTCATCCGGATCATCCGGACCTTTGCGCCGATCGTCTTCCTTTGCCGAGGTCGTTGCCACTCGCCCTTCTATTTCCCCCGGCCAATCTCCTTCTTCAAAAAGTCTTGCACCGTAATCAGCTCCTCTTCGGTGCCTTTGATAAAATCCGACAAGGTAACGAGTTCATCAGAAGGCGGCTTCGTCTCTTGTTCGCCCAGGAGCGACGGTCTCCTCACTTCCCCTGAGGCGTTTCGAGCAGCGACGATGACCTCTGGTGTTGCAGATCGTTGCACGGCCTCCTCGCCCAGCTTGAGGGAACTTTTTTCACTTTCAGGCGTTTTCAGGGGTTGGAATGCATGTCGGACTTTGCTAGGCGGACCGATGAATGCTTCGGCTGAGTCGACAGAAGGATCGTATGGCTTGTATTCGTTCAGATGCTGCTTTTTGGCGAAGTGGTCCTGTGATGACAACCGACCTTGCCCCGTCTTACCGATGAGTTCTTGATAAAATGCTTCTTTCTGGAATTGGATAACCGAAAGATAGTCGAAAAGTGAGGGTAAAGCGATCAGCCGTCGATGTTCCGATGACAAGACTCGGCCGGGGTTTGACACACCTTGACTTCCAGCTTCGCTGCCTCTCTGACTGAATCATGCGCTTGCGTCTGATTGTCCATTCCTGAGTCTCTCGTCAGCCACATAGCACAACCTCAGAGAGATGCCAAACGACTCACGATTCCCGTGAGCCCTGTCAATGTTATCCCACATTTGAAACAACTCCGCCGCCATCGTCCGACTCATTCTTCGCCCTTCGATCATCACAACGTCCTTTTCCGCGGTACTGTTCTGACTCTCCCTTCGCTTTCCCTTCTCTTCAATCCCGGCGTGCGATGGACCAGCTTGAGTATCAAAGGCACCTTCTTCTCCATGGTTAGCGGTCCCGGATTGTGATGTTGTTCGAGGGACAGACCGACTGAATCGTTGGCTGGCAAGAGCGGGAGAAGATGCGTAGGCACAAGCGATGGCATCGGTTATCGCAGAGAGTTCGGCCGGATCTCTTTGATGCGTTCTGGGCTGGGATTTGCGAGATTCTTGATACTGTCTTTGATCAGGACTGTCTTGCTCTTTGCCGTGCGCCGTCTTCTCCTCGATGTAATCTGTTGCAGTCATCGCTGGTCTCGTGTTCGTGGCCGTTGCTGTCGAGACCTGACCTCCTTGCTTCTCTATCATCCTGGCCCCTTCGCCTACCGCTACCGTATAGCTCGGCAGCGGTGCATCTGCACTGGAGCCCCCGTTCATTCCTCCATGCATCGCTTCTCCAGATCCCTGCAGCTCTTCGTACTCCGGAGGAGGAGCCAAAGACGACGCATCATCCCTGAACGACTGTTCATCTCCCCCTTCACCCCTGAACGGATTCCCCTGCTGCGATTCCGTCATCAACGCAGAGCTGCCTCTTGATAATGCGTTGCTGCTGCCGAAAGGATTGCCGTCCGAGTCGGTTCGAAGCGATGCGCTGGATTGATTGGTGACCGGTGTATCGAGAAGCTGAGCTTGGAAACGGGAGAACTCTTCGATGGGGAACGCTGTTGGTGGTGGTGGGAGGGCTTCGGATGAACCGTGTTCCTCGGTCGTTTGCGGTTTCGGGGGTCGTTCGCGTTGTTGCTCCATGATGGGTAGAGGTGGACTGGTAGAGAGGAACGATGATGAGTAGATAAAGCATCAACAATCTATTAATCTCTCGGGTCTCCGCATCAATACGCACGTGGATATGTTACGTAAGTTATTCCGAGCAGATCTTGAGTTTGTCCGAGCGAGGTTGAGGTATTTTCTATTTGCGTCCTGCTTTCTCTGCTTTCTGTCCTGGCTCTTCTCGGGGGCTTCTCTTTCGCGAATCTGCTGACAAGAGCCAACCCAGAAGATGGACCGTACACGCACCCTGTAAGAGGAAGGCAAGAATGTGTCCTTCACCAGACTTCGAATATCTTCGCTTTCAGTGTGAGTCACGGCGCTGGAAAGTCGAAGGAAGGGTCGCTGGTAAGCCGGACGAGCGGTCGGGCAGATGATGTACCACCGAGTCTTTCAGTCTTCTCAACCAGATCGAGATGAAGCAGTCTTGTAGGTCTGATTAGGATGCATCGGTGGACAGGCTGTGTATACAGGAGGGAGATCACTGTCCAGACTTCGCAGGAGAACGCACAACACACAACATCCCTTTTCTACGGTAACGGCGTCATTTTCTAACAAGTCCTGCAATACGGAGATGGCTTCAGAGTCACAAGGACCATTCAACACAATCGCTGATACAGTGAAAATGCGAATCCGCGATGCACGTAAGGCTTCGACTTCCGCTGAAAACGAGTCCCGAAGTTCCGATGCGCGGACAAACCTTGCGATGTCTGCCCATCGGAGAGAACGGCAGCGCTTGCCTCAGGAATTGAGAAAGCGTTCACTTGAGGCGGAGAAGCTATCGCTGAAGGCGGAAATAGGGAATTATAAGCCGGGACGACATGTAGAGAAGCGTCTTGGAAGACGAGGCGGAGTAGGCCTTATGCAGACAGTTGGTTGCGGACAGGACAACGAAGTCAAAGTGGTACCTCCTCGCAGCTAGCTTCCATTCCCGAGATTTACGCTGTCTCTTTTCAGCCCACTGCTACCAGTTTTGAAGAGTCGAACCTATCTACTCAGGATCAGCCTACTGCAGAGACGGCCAGCCATGGATCAGATAGTCTTGCGAGCTCCAGCACTGGTAAGCCGAGATTGAGCGTAAGGCTGCGAGTCTTGCTTGATAGCACATCGGGGACTTTTTGAGTAGAGTGACCTGATAGCAGATACTTCAGGCTTTTCAGCGTGAGGTGAGCCTTGTAAGCAAGGGGTACGAACTCTATAAAATCAGGTATGCGATCTTCTACCTATGAGACCTTCAGCTATATCCCTCTCTGTTCCTACGCTCGCTTTTCGTCTCAATGCCGCTGAGGTAGGGAGGCTAACAAGATGCCAGAGTCCTCATGCCTGGAGGCTCATGGATTAGCCTGGAAGCCGGCTTGTTTGTCAGTGATCAGGGCACAGCAGGGTCTCCGCGATGCTACTGGATCTTCGGTTAGTATTGTGCAAGCTCTTAACGAGTGAAGCGATTCGTGGCTCGGCGTCAATGGCCCCAGCAGTCATTCGACGCTTTCCTTGTGTTGCCTTTGCCGAGAAGACTGATTTCTGATAAACATATATCCCTTCGGTCCCAGAACTCCTTCAAACAGAATGTGGTCGGCCGCGCGACTTCGTCCTGGCCAGGCGAAAAGCCGGGCTTTCGATCGGCCATTTGTAAGATGCCCAAAGAATAGTTGGGAATGATCCTGTCGAAGGCGAAGGAATCCTGAAGAAGGGATATCATGACCCAAAACCATCGCAGAATAGAAGTTTGGATGAATGGATTTGAGTATGATCAGCGATTCTCAGATACCTTAAACGCGAAGGCTCCTAGGTCCGAAGCAGTTCAGGTGTACGTGGTCTTTCGGGTCATTGGTACTTCCCTTGTGTATAGGTGTACTGAATTGACTCGCTGCGCAGCTTTCACAGCACAGCTTAGCTGGACCAGTGGATCGGGTCTCTTCTCGTTTCGGCATTGTAGAGGTGTCAGAGACCAGAGTGCCTTCCAACCTGTGTGCTGACGGCTCGAAGCGGTGGCGAATCTGGCGATACGCTGAAAACTTCGACTTGAGAGCCGCAAGGGCTTCCGAAAGGGACGAAATATGGACGGTACTTTTCGTCTTTGAGAAAGGACCTCTCGTCTTCATAGCCATTTTCGCTAGAACTAACTGTGACGGCCTCCCTTCTGTTCAAATCCTTCTTGTCTTGCTGCACCGCCACTTCCCATCTATACCCATGACCTGCATACAGCAGGGATATATATGACCACATGTCCTCCTCTTTCGATACGTATGTTGAACTACCCCATTCCTTCAACCACACAATCGCCCACGCGCCGTTGCAAACTTGCAACTATCGAAGGTCAAGCAAGTTGCCACTCCTCTTCCCTAGCGCCATTTACCGAGACAACCGACAAATAAAGTCTGAGCTTGAGCTTCTGGGAGATGCCCCATTGGCCCAACACGATCGCCGACACAGTCAAAACGAGGCATCGTCCGGGTCGAGATTGCCGTACGGATAGGATACAGCCTAAGCCCGGTCATCATTACTCTTTGCGATCTAGAGCAAGCGCCTTTTACCGGGGGTCCTCCCAGCCGGAGAAGCCCAAGCAGACGCGGATGGACGGCACACCCTCCATTACGGATAAGCAGAAGAAACCCAGCTCCGCGAAAGGTAAACCGAGGCTGCAACCGGGGCGAGGGATAGTGAAACGAAGTCTAAGACCTTCATTTGCTACTCGTCAGAGGCCTTTCACTACTGTTCGGATTTCGAGCTCAAGGCGATCTCCGCTCGAAGAAACTCGTAAGACAGTATCGAACACTATTCCTTATTCTATCTTGAAAGGGCTCTCAAGCCACAATGCAGAAGGGACGTCGACAGTCGGTGACGATACTGGGGACGTGAAAGATATTGTCAGCATTGGGGCTCATAGCGGTTCGACCAACTCGGGTGGACAGATACAAACTCGAACGGATGACAAGTCATCTTACTCTGAGGCAAGGTTCAGCAAGGCTTTACAATCGTCAGGCAATTCGGTTTCTATGACTTCAAGCAGATGTATAGTACAGTAGCACTAAACGTAGTCCTGTTGTCGAAATTGTCCAGCCGCTTTCACGTGTAGTCGCGACGACGTAGAAGACATTTGCTCTGTATAATCAAACTGAGCATAAGCAGAGCCGTATCAAAGTATCGTAGCAGTACAAGATTCACCCACCGAAGCAAAGGACGGGGCGCTTCTGCTTCTTCTGACAACGGATGTCACGATTGACTGCACTTCAGAATCGAAAGGCGCATTGATTCCTAATTCTTGCCCTCGAAGGTGAGCGAAGAGTAAGGAAGCCCGAGGGAATTCGATCTCCGGCTTCGTTGGCGAGAATTTTCTCACCGAACTCCACAACAAGCAGCAGACAAAGTCTTCCAATCACGATTCAGGCAGGGTCATAGGTTTCCGTCAGATTCTTCCGTAAAATTCGTACTGCTTCGGAGAGCTGTCTGATCAATCTGTAGGAGCTGGGCTCATGGCCGCGATGCCAGAACCACTGAAAGATCTGTTAAAGATATAAGGAACCTCATTTCAACGTGGCCTGAGGAGGCCAATCCAAACTCGGCTTCATCAACGACTAAGTTGCAGACCGTTCAATCCTCATCGCAAATCTTTTGTCGATATGGCGAAAACCAAAGCCACATCAGCGGGAAATGAAACGGGTGCCAAATCCGGAGCGTCAGGCGGGGCTGCAAAGAAGCACAAACAACAGAGCCCGGAGGGCTCATCGGACAAAGCGCAGCATAGGCTCAAGGGTAGAAAACCGAAGGTTGAGCCTAGTACTGTGAGGCGTTCGGAGAGAGCTCGCAACGATGTCAACTATGCGCAACGTCCTCCCAGATACATTCTTCACGACCCGAAACAGGGCCACGACGCTCGCAAGCAGAGGAAGCAGAAGGTGAGAGCACAGAGGACGACTATATCATCATCCACCTGTCCTGCAACTCTACAGCAGTTATTCACCTTGACCGGGACAAGCGCTCAGGAAAGTGACGGCGGAGATCATGCGACTCAAAGTTCCTTTATTCTGACGCGACCATTCAGCGCGACCCAGGTGACGGCCAAGGAAACACAAGGCGATGCCTTTCCCACATTTACTTTCGGCACTTCATCCGCAAGTACTAGGGTTCCAAGACCCACGTATTGACGCATTGCAGTCTTTTCCTGAGGGCTGTTGTGGTGTTGTGAATATGTGTAGTGGTTGTGCAGTCGATGTTATCTATGTGCAGATGTAACTGCAGGGTAATGACATGTCGGGGAATGAACGGACCAAATGACCCATGTCCAACGAATAAAGCGACTGGTGAGGATGCGGCTGCCCCGAGTGAATGAATCGTTGTGTAGTACAGTTCAACACGTTCTCCTTCTCTTCCACCCGAAAGGGGCGAACGAGCGAATGGACTTGCATCCACGTTTCTTGAATCGGTTCGTACGTGATGCAACTCAAAGGATTACTTCGATTATTATGATACATCGGACGCCATTCGTGTCCGTTGAGTCGTGACACCATATCATACTGCTGGACTCCACAATATCGGATTACAGCTCCGCTTTGGCGGTCTCGAGAGCCGTGCTCGCCGTGCTTGACAGGACATGTGACGCTGTACTCGATGCAGCATGTGCCACTCCCTTCGCGACGTCCTTCAGGCTATCCGACGTATAGTTCCCTGAGTCGGTACCGAATCCAAGTGTGCTCTTTGTCCACGATACAACCAGGCTTGCCTTGTTGAAAACTGATTTGAGATCGAGTGTGAAGACCGGTATCGCTTCGTCGCCGTATAGGTAGTACGCTGATCTTCTCCGCAGGAATGCAAAATGTGCGGGGAAGTATTTGTAGAGCGATAGGTAGAAAAGGGCGGTGAGAAGACTGAAGACGATGCCTGTTGACAAGGAGTGTAAATACGAGTATCCCAGGAGGGATGCTGTACATCGCGACAACTTCGGACCGGACGCGGTCCAAGTATATCGGTGTCAGGAGAGCGTGTACTTACCCAGTGCGAGCACCTCTATTGGCTCAAGCATCCCCAGAGTAAACGTCGCTGCGACCCATACCCTGCAGGATACATTCATATCTCATCAACCTTGAACATGCTGACCACGGAACAAGCCGACTCACCACCACCTCCAGATGTACTCCGCTATCGGATTCGTCGGCTTGTAGTAATAGTCGAAACCCAGCCTTTGTAGCAGCGTTGGCTTTGCCGAGAGATTCGAGCTCAGGTTCGGTTGATCGGCCGCAGGCATCGTTGAGTTCTTTCCCTTCGCGCCCTGAAACGGGAGTTGGTCTGTTGTATTTAAGCTTATTGATTGGCAGTTGGCGGAGCTGGTGGTTTCCGAACACTTGTGCAGGGAGGTGATGGCTGAGAGGCAGTGTATGCTAGGTTGATGAGCTGTTTGATACAGCAACTCTCACATTAGATGCTCATTCCGATCGCTCGAATACCACGTGCCAATCCAAGGCGCGAACGAGATGAGCGCTTATCCTCGTCTCCTGGTCCTGTTCTCCCTCTCTGCCCTTCGGTTCCATGTCTGTGTTCAAGCATGAGCGGTTCTCATGTCGACATTGGAATGAGCCTTTCCAGTCGAAACGAGGAGATCGCCAATTCGGCAAAACGCAGCCACGGGTTATGCGGTGGTATAATACAATAAGCAACCCAAAAGACTATAACGGAGACATGTATACAATCAAGTGCTGTAAGCAACCATCTAACCGTCACCTAAGCAGCATGCTTGGAAACCCAATCACGAGCCTTCTCCTTTGCACGCTCCTGCCCTGCTGCATCTCCAATCCGTGTTTCCAGCGACAGTAACTTTTTGAAGAGGAACTTGGCCTTGTGCACGTTTAGCTTCTGATCCAGAGCTCGGTCAACGAGATTTCTGAGGACAGCCACAGTGGATGAGCTTTACATTCGGAACTGAAAAGCAACAGCGAAGACATACCGAACACCCTGGATATCACCCTGCTTGCCGATTTGATCGATATAGGCGTTCCAAAGGTTGAGCTTCTTGGGGTACTTGTCTACCAGACCCTCGTAAATGGTCTTGCCTCGTTCAGCCTCACCCAGGCGGAACTCCAGCAAAGCGAACCGTTCGATGATTTTGACGTCTAGAAGGAATGAGCGCGGTCAGACCGGATGAGATGAGATGGACGGAAAATGGTAGCCCTACGATCAGACTCTGGTAACGACTTCATGCTACGTGGCAAGAGCGCCCTTGCGGATTCGGGATCATCTCGCTGGAAGTAATATTCGGCAAAGGCAGCCCAAACTTCGACCCTCTGGCCAAACTTCTTGGTTGCGCGCTTGTAGATCTCCTCAGCCGCCTTTGAAGGAAAGGTGGGTCTTAGCATGAGGGCGTTCAAGGACATTACCTTTATAACTCACCTCGTTCTTGCCAGTCTGGGTAAGAACAGCAGCCACCCGGAGGTGGATGGTCTCGGCATCGTTGTACTGCGCGGCCTCCTTGAACAGCTTGTCAAAGGACTCGGCGGTACCGTGCGCGTTCTCCAAGTTCAACAAGGCCATCCAGACGTTCAGCTTCTCATCCTCTTCACGGTAGTTGATGGTTCGCAGAGCGCGACGTCCAATCTCCCTTGCCTTGTCGACTTCGGACAATTCGAGCTGGAACGACATGTACTGTACCCACAAGAAGGAAGAGTTGGGCGAACCGACGAGCGCACGTTCAAACTCTTCTGTTGACTCTGGGCGTTTCGTGTGAACGTCGCCCGTCAAATCCTGGTACGGTGCGTGCGACTTGCGCTTATGCGAATGCGCGGGTTTTCCAGACTCATCCTCGGAACCAGCTTCGCTTTCGGATTCCTCGTCGGTCTCATCGGCTGCGTTCATGTTAACGTCTGCGCCAGTCCAGCTGAATCCGCCCTTGATCTCCAGCGATGGAACAGCGACCGAGGGCTGTGTAGTTGACTCTTTCTGAGCTTTCTTTGTTTGCGGCTGAACAATGATCTGGGCGCTACAAGGTAAGTTTTGGCTATTCCGAAAAGGTGTCTGCCTTACTGACCTCGTCGTCACTGTCCTCCTCCACATCCAGTTCCTCCTCCGAATCGTCCTCTCCAAGAGCGAGCATGTCGGATTCCTCGAGATCATCAGCGTCCACTTCGTCATTGTCCTCTTCATCCTCCTCGTCCTCTTGGGAGACCTCGGCTTCTTCATCGACCGCGGAAGCAGCCTCCATTTCTGCATCTTCTTCCTGTTCCGCTCCAGTCGCGCCAAAGTCTTCAGACGAGAAATAACTGGGCTTGATGCCGAACGAGATCTTGTTCTTTTCACTGTCGATGGATACGATCTTTGCTTTCAGCTTATCGCCTTCGCGGTAGCTGGAGAGGGCATTTGCGACATCGGCGTTGGGGTCGTCGGAGACCTCAGACCTGTGGCACAGCCCGCTCAGATTCGTCCCATTGATGCGGAGGAAGACACCATATGGCTCCACCTGCACCCCGGATGATCAGCGCTTGTACCCTGTGACAACAATACTGGAACATACCTTTCGGACCAAAGTGTCAACCTTCTGCCCCACCGCAAAATCCGCCAAGCCTGAAGTCGGCTTCTGCTTAGCAGCAACCTTTCCAGGCTTCTTCTTGAACGACATCTCGACTTGATTCTTCTTTACGTCGACACTGAAATGGTGAATTGTCAATCCGCCATCCAAAGAAAGCGCCAGCATTCGACTTACCCAGTGATTTTGCCTTGGACAAGCTGGTTGACTTGGAAACGTCCTTGCCACTCTGCCACGAACTGCCAAGGATGGTAGATCAGCGAGGTTATATCGAGAGTCAGTGAGTGGTACATACGTCATCAAACAGTTCCTTGATCATGACCCGTGCTGTGACATTACGGCCAAGCGCAACGTATACACCCCCTGAACTAATGTTCTTGACAAACCCACGCAGTTTCTGACCGACTTTGACGTCATCAATTCCGTTGATCTCCCTGTCCTTGACGGCTGAGCTATCGCCAAATCTCGATGGCCGAGTGGAGAAGTCTATCTGGTGATTTGTGACATCCACATTCACGACAGAGCACTTGACGATTTGCGACGTGGACAGTTCTTCGATGGTGTCATAATCGTCCGCCATGTCGGTGAAATGAAGTCGGCCTTTAATGTTCTTGGTGACCTTCACGATATAGGACTGGTTGATTTTGGCGGATACCCTTGCCGGGTATACTTGCCCAGGGCTAAGCGATGACAGCTCCAAGCCGCCAGAAATCTTGGTCCTGGATTTCTCCAAAGCCTCCTCGCTCTGCTGGTTAACTAGGATCAACAAGCCATTGTCTGGGTTTTTGGCAACGACCTTCAGGTGCTCCAGTGTTTCACCGATCTTCAGTTCCTTTCGCAAGCTGGCCATGTTGACATTCCTGAAGTGCGCCAGGTTTCCGATAGATAGGATACCCCTCGCTCCGCTCGGCAACACCTTCATAGCGATCTGATCCTGGTGTACTTCCGCGACCTCGGCGGTGACCACGTCGTCAACATTGATAGCCGCTTTCTCAACAAATGTCGGCAAGGCCTGCTTGATACTGGCAAACATCTTTCGGGTTTCGCGGTCGATGGAAGTGATCTTGACGTTGACAGGCTTGCCAACGAAGAAAATGGAATGGAGGTCCTTGATGAAGGACTCGCTTTGAGGAAAGTGTCAGTCTTATTCCAGATAATTTAGCAGCCTCGTATACCTACCTGGCTTCAGCCATCGGCACATATGCGACCTGTCCGCCGAATAGCTCCACCAGGCAACCCTTTTCAAAGATCTTGCTAATGACACCCGAAGTGACCATATCGCCCCGATACTCCTCGAATGAAGCCGGAGTTGGGAACTTTGAATCCACAAGCGACTTCTTCAATGTGAGCTTGACACGGCTCTTTTCCGGCTCAATGGCGAAAACCTACGGAAAGAGGTGAGTACGTTAGTAACGGCTTACTACGACTAACAATCGCACTTACCCGACATTTGACAGTGTTTCCGGCCTTGAACCGCTTTTCAGGATGCTTCAGCTGGATATCAGCATAATGCAACGGCCAGACCACACCATCCACGCTGCCAGAAACGTTGATGAAGATCGCCTTGTCGGTGAATCGGCTGATAGTTCCCTATAATACATGAAAGATGAGCTTCCAATCCGCACGCACTCTCAAGAGATTCCCACCTTCATGACCTCTCCAACCTTGATCTCGCTAACCTGCATGAACCTCTGCTCCAACACCCGCTTCTCGAAACTCAATAGAATTACGCCGTCCATAGGGGAATGTCCGATGACTCTCGCCTTGTGCTTGGTGCCTATGCGCCATGTTCCAGAAGTCGCGGAAAGAGCAGCAGGTCTTTCATCCGCCACATGCGAGATCTACAGATAACTCATCCGATGAGCCCCACATCATCGGAGAATGAAAGCATGCACGTACGTGAACAAACGCATGATACCCCTCTTGGGTTTGGCATTCAAGACCAAAGTCTTTTGCGACTCGAACCACGTTTACTCGCTCCATAAACGTCCCGATCGGCAGCGCTGTTTCGAGGCTACCTTTGCCCTTTGCCGCCTTGGGTGACGAGAGATCGATGATGTGCGGAAGCAGAGAAAGACCAAATCGTTTAGGGGTTTGAGCGAGGTTGTCATAGATGATTCGTGCCTTGATCTAGAAGTTCACAAAACGCATTTCAGCTGGTGACAACGTCAACATGAACCGCAATGCTCACTTTCTTGCCCAATTTGAACTCCTTCTCGATGTCCTTGTCTCCGATACCCAGATGCGTCAGATCGATAGTGCCGTCAAAGAAACCTGAAATCTTGACATTGAGACCGGCGGGAATGATGGCGGTTATCAAGCAGTTGACGAGGTGTCCAGGAAGGATTGACGAAACGTTCGTATAGACGTCGGGGCCGAGCGTCCTCTTGTTTTGCGTTTCGTCTATGGTCAACTGCGCCAACCTGCCGTTCGAGGAGGTAACGACAAAGTCCAGCACTTGGCCGACAAACAGCGTCTTCGTTGCTGCCTCCTCCTTCTTCAGGAAACCCTCGACCTCCTTCAATCCAAGATCGATGGCGAAGCCGTGATCCTCCTCCGACTTGACGGAACCCGTGAGCCTATATCCGGTGGTCACATCCGCCTTCATCACTCCCTCGTTGACCTTCTCCGGACGCATGGACATCTCTATCCGACTGGCGAGACGGGTTTGTTCGGTGGGGGTATACATGCCCAAGAAGGACTTGTTGCTGGATTCAGACGGGAAATTCTGGGTGACGATACCGGAGACGTATTGGCCAGGTTGATATAGTTGTGACAGCTCGGGCGTATCCGCATCCTCTTCGTCATCTTCTTCGGCATTCGCATCGATCTCCATATCCTCGTCATCCTCTTTTTCGCCCTTCGTCAGTCGGTCCGTGAGCGTGCTAGACACCTCGGTGATTGGAACGTGGGCAAGAAGCTGGTTCGGCAAGGATAGAATAAGATGCAGGGGTAGGACTGCTTGCACTCGAGCCAAGAGACGGGTACCGGGAAGTAGACGCTAGAAGTGGAGCATGGTCAGAAATATGTATCACACAGACCTGGTGAACACACCTTGTAGTTCAGATGTTCCACACCTGACGAATTATTTTATCAGACTTCGACCATTAAAGACGGGTTTCCGGGCAGCTTACGGATCATATCCTTGTCGACTTCCTCACCGTCTTTCGTCTTCGGCTTGTCCTTGCCATTCTTTGCCCTTTTCAGGGCAGCTGCCTTCCTCTTCTTCTTTTCCTGAATCGAAATAGATCTTCAGCGCAATTTCCCGTAAAACCGATCAAATGACTCACCTCCGCGATCTCTGCGTCGGCCTCACGCCTTCCCTCCTCCCGCAGTCCCTTGTACTCGAAAGGCGTCAGAGACGTTCCACCACCTCGAGGGAAATCCGTCTCGTCTGCGACGAGAGATGAGGTGAAGACTGGTCGGGGTGCTGCCGAAGGCTTTTTGGTGGGCGCATCCTCAGTCTTGGCTTTTTTCGTCGGCCTTGACCCGGCATCCTCGTGCGTTCTCTTCTGAACGGCCATTGTGGATAGGTTCAAGCAATGTCTGCCTTTTGTCTATGAGTTTGAAGTGATGCTTTGGGTTCAACTTCACCCGTAAAGTGATCTCGCCGCACGGATCCCTCAACATTTTGGTAATCACGTGACCTTGTTTATGATGTGGCTGGGCCCTGAGCTGCACTTCCTTTCCGCGAGCCGCTAGCTACTGTTACCTTCATACTGTAGACTCGCTTCTTCCTGTCAAAGCTCGAACTCGTTTGACAGATGTGTTCCAGGTCGCTCAGAGCCTCATATCATCAATCATGTCATCCTCGACCGCTTTGAGTTGTAAGTCGCGTGAATCAGGCTTCTGGAGCAAGCTATCTAGTTCAACTGCAGATGGAGTGGACGGATTCTCCCTCTGCCCCAACTGTTTCTACAACGGAATCTCCGGGGGGAAATATCGGACGTGCACTCGCGAGGACATCAATAGATGCCCGCATATGTAGCAGACCTAGCGTCGTAAAGCGAGAGATCATTCGCTGATTGGGGAGCCTATAACGAGGAATGGCCGACGGATATCGCGTGTGCCGACTCGAAACAAGACGTTTTCAAGTTGGGCATGTTCCGACTGACGGATTTTGCTCATGGTCCAAGCGGCAATCCTCCCCGCGCAGCGAATCCTGAAACAGTCATGCATCGACCGTTATATATTTTGATACATCGTCAAAAATCATTAAATCGTGGTGCAGCATTCCTCTAGAAATCGTCATCCTGTTCAAGACGCAGCGTGAGCACATGTACCTCACTGAGACAGAAAACTGGTGACATACCTCATCGGGAAGAGGGGCAGCGGCGGCCTCGGCCAATTCCTTCTCGTACTGCTGCATCTGAGCGGGGTCGATCTCAACCTCGGCGGGCTTCAATGCGGGAGCAGCGACGAATTCCAACGAAGGGTTACTGATTGCACAGCATGTTATCAGCACGCTAAAGAACAGACGATACCACGCATGAACTCACCCGACCAACTTCCTGGCGAGCCAGAGGAAAGGCTTCTCGAAGTTGTAGTTGGACTTGGCGGAGATTTCGAAGTACTGCAAGTTCTTCTTTCGGTGGAAGGTGACACCGGAAGTCTTGACCTTTCGTTCCTTGACATCGACCTTGTTACCGCACAACACGATGGGGATGTTTTCACAGACTCGTTCCAGATCTCGGTGCCAGTTCGGTACGTTCTTGTAAGTGATTCGCGAGGTAACGTCGAACATGATGATACCACATTGACCTGAATGAGGAAGGCAATCGTCAGTGATGAATTCGCGTTGCTGACTAGCACTGGTGCGCTCCGACAATTTCCGCGGAGCTCGCTCGCAAGCGATGTCTATCCCTTTGCCCTGACGCACGCCCGCCACCATTCTCCGCCGGAACGCCTTTGATCTCAGACACGCTAACGTGATGCATTGCAACATCCACCGAATTTGAATTGTCCTGATGATCCCGCTTGCACTCACCTTGAATGTAGTAACCGTCTCGCAGACCACCGAACTTCTCCTGACCAGCAGTATCCCAACAGTTGAAGATGATAGTACCGAAGTTGGTGTGGAAGTTCAAAGGGTGAACCTCGACACCGAGGGTAGCTGAGGGAAGCGACATCATCAGTTTCATAATCGGATGCCTCGAAGCAGACCGTGTCACTCACCAATGTACTTCTTTTCGAATTCACCAGTCAAGTGTCGCTTGACGAAGGTGGTCTGCACGGCGAACATCCATCAGCATATTGCTTTACCGAGATGAGCACCCTCATCCAGCTGTCGCGTCCTTCTTCTTCTTCATGGCGTTCCGGACCGCCCGACGCTCCTCATATCCTATCGGCGACTCACCTTACCAGTACCACCATCACCGCACAAGACGAGCTTGAAAGTGGGAATGTTTTGTTCTTGTCCCTGCGATCAGGAAAACATGACGATCAGCTACGTTCATTACTGCTCACACCTTCGCCATGTAGCTGAAGTGGGAGCGTGCAGCCGTGCTCACTTACAGTAGTAGCCATGTTTGAAGACGATCTGCAGCAATCTAAACCCAATGAGATCTATGAGGAGCCTGAAGGACAAGGATATGCTAAGCAACGGTCATCAACAAAACATGAACATCTACTCTTCCTGCAAGGTGAGACGCCACAGCCAAATTTCGAGGTGCGCCCGGAACAGAAAATGGGCTTGATTCAACAGGATTCTCACGCTGGTATGTTCTGGACCGGCCACTCTGCTGCAACTCTACACCGCTCGACTTGTCAAAGTAACTCGCCCTCGCAGACAGGGGCCTCATGGTGTGACCAAACGTGGTGCAGTAGGATTTCGGAGGGACAGGAGCGCTCCCGGACATTTGCGCGGCGAACCAGCCGATAAGACTAAAATGGGGAGCCCGGGCACGTCAAAAGTCATGCGTTCTGATTAGAAAAACTATCGCAGCGAAGCTGGCACAGCTGCTGCCGCCAGCCAGAACATTCTATCTAGTACAACCACATCAAGACTTCGATCGATAGGATGTGTCCTGACGCTAATTACCTTGTTTATGCGATTTTCTGGGGTGGAACAGGTATCAGCAAGTGGCAAAGGCAGAAGGCGTTGACGGCAGACATACGTATGCACCATAATCCTTGTCAGGATCGTAAACCTAGAGCAAATGTTGATATGATGAGCACACTGTATTGTCACATGTGTAAGCCTCCTCAAAGCTTACCTCCCATCGGGATGCCGGGAAGATATGCTTCGAGCGCTGATACCAACTCCTCTCGACGACTTTACCTGCATGCGACTAAAAATCCAACTCAGCGGTTAATATCTTTGTGGCACACCTTGCCCAGACATACCTCATCTCTTTCCTTCGTTGCGTCATGCAGCATTCGAACGTCGTCATGCACATCGAAATTGAACAAAGGTCCCGACTTTCCCCTTGCCTTGTTCACTATGAAATCGTAGAACGTGTAGTGCTGAACGTCGCAGAGTCAGCGATGTGAGAGACGTATGCATGTCAAGAAGACGCGTACGTGTGGTATGATCAGATCTTCCTGCAAGAGCAACACAAGCCATGAACCATGTATTCCACATGAGCGGGACGGGTGGGTGACACACCTTGATGTACATCAAGTTGTCTACGCTGATACCGCGCAGCTCTGGAAACTGGGCTCTGCATTTTTCCAAAAAGCTGCCAATATTGTCTCCCTTCTTGCACTGTCGCGGCGCAAAAGTCCAGGATGATGAGCTATCGCACTACAACGTAGGAAGACAAACGCACCTCGACTGATTTCCGGTGTCCACTGCCATCCCAGTACGAATAGGTGACCTCTATCGTCTCATTCTTCATCTTGTCTTGTCTCGCCAGCCATTCCTTCCGGAGTTCTTCTCGCTCAATTCGTTCCCGTTCTTCGCGGTCGCGATCCGGCAGGAAGGATGTGTCCACCGCGGGGTTCTTCATCGACTTTGCCTTCTTTGCAGCGGCTCCCTCTGCAGTCGTCCGGGACATGAGTATCGTGGAATGCAGGCAAGACACAGGTCTACTTACCGTCAGAATCCTCATTTGACCGTTTCTTGTTTGACGTTGACGGCGCAGCGACATCGCCATCTTCCTCATCCTCTCCATCCATCGCGAAGCTCAATTTCACCTTTTCCTTCTTCTTCTTGTCCTTCTTCTTCTTTCCAGCCCCAGTAAGGAGATCTGCTGTTGTCTTTTTCTGCGCCGCTTCCATCCGCTGAGCTTCCTCGATCTCGTCTCGAGTTCTCCGGAATTCATCCAAAGTGACGAGACCAACTGTGCTCTTTGCAAGCTTTTCGGCAGCACCTTCGGTCCTGGCAGTGAAACGCTCGGCCGCTGAAGCACCCTTCTTTTCGGTTTCCTGTGAAGACAAGGCTGCATAAGCATTGCTGAGCATTTTGAGAAAGGATCCACGTACTTTAGCTAGAGCTTCCTTCGCGCGCAGGAATTCTTCCTGTATCCCAGATCCTGGTGAGTTGACAACGACAGAGTGAGCCAAGCCTGACGACTCACATGTGCTCGCTGCCTCTCCTTCTCCAGCATACCATACCTGTTGCCTTCTGCCTCGTTCGACGCCATGCTGTCCGACGATGTGTAAGGGAAACCTTGGGCGCGTAGGAGAGCAGTTCCGCTAAGTGAAATGTCTTCAGTTCACGAGGTTTGCCCCTTGGATGCCTTCGTACCGTGACGATGAAGCCATTGAATCGACAGACGGGACGGGGTATGATGAGGTGATGAGGTTGGACGCGCGAGTGGAAACCGAAGCAACGAAAGCAACGATCGAGCACAAAGTAAACATGAGCACGACAAGCAGTCGCGGTGACTTTAGACTTCCAATTTCAACTGATGACTAGGCGTACACATTGGACTTAGCAATCACCTCTTGGAACCTATCTTCTCGCTCACAGAACGCAACTCTAATTCAGTGGACGACGGACGACCCAAGTCCTCATCCGTCGTGCAATCTCAACGCTCGCCCTCCCTTCACTGCCGCAAACTTGCCAGAACAACGGTACGACCATGTCTCATCACCATCATTCCGGAGCTTGCGGTTCGGAAGCCCATGCTCACGACTCCCATGACCACTCACATTCGCCACCCCCCGACAGCTCGGCCGCAGGAGATCAAAACTCGCTATTCTCTATTATCGATAGGGAGCATGTCATCGCGCTGAATGCTCAAGGCGGAGAGGAAAGCGGCAAGAATGTAATCAAGTACGTATCGGTTCCTCCGCCCTGTTCACGTCGCTCACCATTCCAACAAATACGCAGACCATGGGACCAGCGCGAGGATGAAAGCTTGGTGGGTGACTATCAATAGCTCCGACAGGAACATAGCTCAGGACAATCAAACCCAAAGACAGTTCTGCGAATCGGACGCGGATGATTCCTTGATCATTCACAGTAAGTAGGAAACCTGACCTAGTATAGATCACATCCTAACGTAAAGATTATTCTGCAGTCCCGTTTACAGCACAAGTCAAGCTAAGGTCTATAACCATTAAGAGCGGTCCGGGAGGATACACCCCTGCCAAGGCAGTCCTGGTAAGATTGACGAAAGTGTGCAGCTCTCATGTCCCTGACCATCGTATCATGTACCTTGCATGCCTCCTTCCAGTTCATCAATACCGCTGGTCTGGATTTCAATTCGGTAAATGATCGCAAGTCAGTCGAGGAGATCGATCTCGTCGCGCAGAAGGAGGGCGTGGAATACGCAGTACGGTAAGCAGTCTCCAGTGCGGTGTACCCTCGTCCAGTCAACCTGAGCAGCTCGACACATCCCGTAGACCGTCCAAGTTCTCCGCCGTACGTTCACTCCAAATCTACTTCCCTGCAAACGTATCCGGAGGAGACGACGAGGAAACCTCGAGGGTATACTATATCGGTCTGAAGGGGGAATGGACGCAGATCACCAAGAATCCCGACGGAGTCATCGTTTATGAGGCACAGGCGAATCCGAGCGATCATAAAGTCAAAGGCGTAGCGGACATGCAAGGCAGTGGACTAGGCATGTAGGCCAGCTTGTAAAACTATACTACTGCGACATCCTTTTGACGTTCCGGTAGCTGTTCCGGTGGTAAGAAGAAATGGGTGCTGAGACACCGCATCGGAGCCTGCGTCGTTGGATTCTGTCACGTCCGTGTCATCGGGCCTCTAGTAACGGCTCTGGTAGCGACCGAAGGAGCAGCAGCTCAGCAAGCAGTTCGAGCAGCTGAAACTCTCACGTAACAAAGGGCAAAGCTGTTACGAGATATACTCCCGCGGGAGGAATCGGAGGCGAGACGGGGCTGGCCTTTAACACGCATTTCGAGAGAGCTTTTCGAAATAGTACACTACTGTACACACACGCCACGCAGACAGCCCAGCTGAATCCCGGAGTGGAGCCAAGAAAGAGTCCTATAGACCAGCTTACTGACCATTGACGGGCTCACTCGTCTTTGCACCTCCGAAAAGCTTTCAGAGAGCTGTTGCGATTGCAGCGACTGTGCAGCTGGGGTTGCTGCATAAGTTGCTCGCCAATTCCAATGTGCATGGGCATTACGTATTAGGTCACGCTCCCGTCGTCGATCACCGGCTGTCACCGGGAGCACTGTAGAAACCGCCGCCCGACCTCAAGGACAGTTTCGAGGACACGGCTTGACTGGATCCTAGACCTGTCCCAGGCCTGGCCTTTCTTTCGCCCGAGGGAGCTCCCGAGGGCTGTCTCAATCTGAGCAGGCGCAGACGACCGACAGTTCCAACGGGACTGCTGCTTGGACAGCTGCGTGGACTGCTGCTTGGACAGCTGCTTGGACTTTGAGAACTTCATCTTTGACGAAAGCCAGGAAGGAAAGAGCGAGCGACGGTACCTTTGCTTCATGAGCACATCTAGCTGGACAGGGAAGAGGGTGCGCACTAGACGCATAGGTGAAGTGAAGCGGAAAGGGTGGAGGCCCCGCTGGTATCTATCTACAGATAGATATCTCGTCATACTTCTTTCCTAAAAATCGGTTGAAAGACGTCGAGAAGCGACAAGTACCCGAACTGCTGCAATTTGTCGAGCCGTCCTATCGCTATCAACGTTTTCATTTTTCATTTTTCTCAACCTCATCAGAGATCCCAGAAGGCTCTGACCGTGTTGAGCTTCCAGCACGACGAGCCTCTCATCTTCAACGGATACTTCTAGCTGACAGGCTGCCTTCGGACTATCCTTCGAATTGCGGGGCCGAAAGATTTTGGGTGGACCCATTTCGCAATCCTTACGAGTTACGACCACTCGCTTGGTTTCCTCAAGCTTTCTCCCCGCGGTGGATCTTCGCACTACAATAGACAACGGACACCACCATCGATGGCCTGCAACGACGCCGACACAACACGCAACTGAGCATACTGATTTGCACGACATGGACCAAGTCGGCGCTCCATTCACGAATATGGCGCAGGGAACGGTCAGCGCAGCCGTTGGACCGACAATCTTGGATAGCTCGACTTCGAGACATCCCAGGAGGGAGTCTTCAACTCCTTCCTTGGTGAGCCGTATCCCGCCGCCGCGGAATGAAGAGGAATGGGTGGATTTCATTGACAAGTGAGTACAACGCTCGAGCTGTTCATATCGCAGACCGTTTTATCACAACCCTCATAGCTACATTCGTTACGGATTCGTCACGCAAAGTCAGCTCTTCTTGCCACCGGATGAAATGACGGAAAACCTACCCTTGGAGCAGAATCCCGTGCACAACTCGGGAGATTGGACGCCGATACAGGAAATCTCGGATCCCTTCCAGCAACAAGGACAGGCGACGCCGGAGCCAATGGATATCTGGACCCCTACGACCGAATGCTTCCCGACGTCCCAAACCGAGATCCCCCTTCGGCCATCGTTACCAAATGTCGCATCCGACGATACCAAACTGTCTCACACCATTTCAGCGACATGTTCAACGGGGAGCATGTCCGGCTCCTGCGACCGCGAAACAAGGGAGAGCCGGAGAGCAGAAGCGCATAGAGTGCAATCGTTCTATCAACGTTTCGGCTTCATGTGTGCTCCGACTCAACTGCCAAGGGATTCGAAAAAACGCCTGCGTGCTATCCGGAGACTGGGGTTCGACAAGAGGGACGGAACAAGCATACGAAGGCAAACGCTGGACAGATATACCCGGCTCCTAACCTCGATGCTCAAAGCCAAGATGTCGACTGTCACGATCATCGGCGTGGATTCTCAGCTTTTCCCGTCGGAGGTCGGACTTGGTATCGAGACTCTTGGGGTGGATCTGGGCTTCTGCACACATACTTCGTTGTCAACGGAAAAGCCTCTTGTTGTGGAGAACGCCGACCACGACTGGAGATTCGCCAAGCATCCCATGGTTCAGTCTGGTGCCATCAAATCCTACTGCGGGGCTCCCCTTGTGCAAGGAAAGAACTCTGCGGTCATTGGAACGCTTTGTGTCATCGATGACAAACCAAGGCCGGACTTCCTGACCGACGCTGAAGCAATTGTCAAGGAGCTAGCCGCATGCGTCTCAAACGAATTGGAGCTCCTCGCCAAAGCAGAGGAACAAAGATTATCCCAGCATATGCATGATGTCGCTTTGAGGTTCTCTCAGCAGTGGCTGCAAAACTCGTCTTCGAATACACGGATTATTCGGAAGCGGAAACTGAAGGGAAGGGACCGGAAAGGCAGGAAACATGTGGATATTGCAGTGTCCTCGCACGATGAGGAGAAGGATGAGGAGATCAGCGTCTTCAACGAGGCCTGTCGAGTCGTCGCGACAACCATAGGTGCAACTTGCACCCTCATCGACACCTCTGCTTTTCACATCTCATATCCGGAGTCCGACGCGCGGCAGATCCCACTGTGGGAAGAAGGAATGCAGCGGCCAAGAGCGCCTGAGCGGGCTGTAACATGGAAGGAAGAGTTGGCCAAGAGCGCATTGCCAGTGGCTGTGGACCCTACCCTACCAGTGGTTGATGAACTGCCTGAAGGTGAAACCCCAGAGGACCAGGTATTCGGTTACTCTCAACCAAAGGTTTACCATTTACCAAAAAGGCAGAACCTGACGGCGGGCCGTGTCTCAGGGGAGGTAACACCGACGACAGTGAGTGCCCGCGGCGCAACAGTCAGATCACCTGCTAAAAGTCGATGGTGTCTTGACCAGTCCGGTGTTCTCGGTTGCTCTGCCGGTCAACCCGCCATGCCGGAGAATTTGCCCGAGATCCTCACGGAAGTCATATCGTACAATCTCAAGACAAGGAAGATCTGGTTCGAAGCGGGAGGTGAAGATGTGAGCATATTCTCAGGCTTGCATGACATACATTACGTAAAGGGGGCTAATCTTATACCCATGTCAGTCTGAGGAAGAATTCGTGAGGCCTCTGATGGGCGAACATTCAGCGGCACTCGGTGAGCACATTCACATTTTAACCCTGGTTGCAGAGTCTGACGCGATTTCCACAACAGTCCTGCCTGTCTTTGATTACAGGGGGCAAGTACCATTCGTCTTCATTGCTTGCTCGTCGGACGATATATTTGCTTTCGACTCGGCTGCGCTGAGCTTCATGTGAGTGCAGCTATCCCGTCACTGTTGAGAATTTTGTGGATCAACCAATAACGTGGCGCATTGCCATGATGCAGCGAGAGCATGTGTTCTACTGTTTTGGCATCGACCTTGCGCAATCAACTCACCATCATCGATGAAGCCCAGGTTCGCAATCCTGCTTATTGGACACTGTACAGCGCTTATGTATTTTGCCGATAGCGTTCGTTTGCGGCTATGGCAAACCATGAGTTGAAGACTCCGCTACACCGTAAGCCTTGCCAGGGAGGGTGTGCATGCGGTATACCATAACGAAACTTTTCCTTTAACAGAAATATTGATGTGCGCAAACGATCTTCGAGAGACCCTCGAAATCGGAGTGGACGAGAACAAAATCCCTTCCGCAGCCGAAAAAGAAGAAATGTTCAAGTTGTGCGACATCATCCTCGCCGGTGCGGAGAAAACCCAAACGGTATTGAATGCAGTGGTCGAATATCATACCGATGTCGGCAACTCTGCAGACAAACGTTTCTTGGCGGAAATGACAAGCACAGAAGCGGGAGAGGAAATGGAAGACATCCTGGCCGAAGCACTGCATGACGCTGCTGAGCAGGAAAAAGTCAAGAAGGCAGCTTTGGGACAAGATCTCAGCCAAGTCGAGACAATCGTGGAAATTGTGCCTCGAACGACGGGATGGATGATAGCCCGAGACTGTCGCGCGGTCAAGAGGTGCGTTCAGCAATCAGGTATCCGCATCGCTATGGAGATTGACCGTCTTGTGTGTCCGTCTTTCCGGGCTTCGACAGATTACTGGAGAACTTGCTGATCAACGCGTATCACGCTACGGAAGAAGGCTACATTCTCGTAACGTGTGAAGATATTTCACACGAAGGGCAAATTGCGAGCGGATTCGATGCTGCCACACCGACTGTCCGTATTCGAATCAAGGATACGGGCAAAGGGATGCCAGGAGCCTTCTGCGAAAGCGGGGAGATCTTCGAGCCTTTTAAAAAAGTTGATCAATACGCAGTCAGTCACGCTCGAACGAAGCCGTCGATTTTGCTGCTTTCTAATGAATGCTTGCTTGATTTCAGTCCGGCGCGGGATTAGGTGTGACGCTAGCGAAAAGAGCGATAGACCAGATGGGCGGGACGATCGCATACGAAAGTCTCCCGGACAAGGGAACGTTAGTGACCATTGAAGTGCCACTGCAAATTTATCCTCAAACACAAGACGACAACACCGTTTTGTTCGGGCTGGAGCCCAATACTGCGTATTGCGCGCTGATAGGCTTCGATGACAACACGCAGTTCGGGATACATGTGGCCGGCGAGTTCCTGGAACGCAAACTCTACCGCCGAAATGTTGCTATCTGTTCTGTCGAGAGCGCCAACATCGTAATCATCGAAGAGCAAGCTTTAAATGGCGGAGTCGTCAAGAGGCTTCAGGATCTGGTTCAGCAACGCGCCATTGACACGATAGTCCTTGGTTCGGCCAGCTCCAAGCGCCGGTGGCGGTCCAATCCACACTGGCTGGATCAAGAATGCACGGTAGCCGTGCGTTGGCTTTTCCGCCCGCTCAACCCTGTGTTGATGAGACAAATTCTACATAAAGACCGGTCTTCAGTGCCCAGCGACTTTGAACGACGACGATCGAGTACATGGACAACCTATTCGAGCCGTACATTCTCGAGCAGAGCATCTGTCGCCAGTGTGCTCTCCAATTCAGACCACACGGCTGCATCAGCCGCCGGAGGAAGTACGACGAGCGAAGATTTGGCCAGCGCGGAGAAGGCGATCATGGCTGTGGAGGGGAACAACCCGCCACCTGTTTCGATACCAAAGGTAACTGCAGAACACTTGGGTAATGACTTGAAATTCGTGCGGAAATGTCTTCCTGCCTCGGATCTGAAAGGTGAGCGATTTGCCGGACCTGAAGCCGTTGTACTGAAGGCTTGACTGCCATTGTCCTCGATCAAGTCCTTATTGTGGAAGACAATGCTGTAAGTCGCGATTAAAATGTACAGTAACACGTGCTAATAGTACTTTCATTATGACTAGATCAACCGGCAAGTTCTGGCTAGAATGATCAAGAAATTGGGTCATCCCTATGAGGAGGCCGAGGACGGGGTGGTGGGCGTCGCCAAATATAAAACTTTCCGCCCTCACCTTGGTACGTCCCGCGGATGCTATGCTGAACGTGTTTCTCCTAACTTGTCCGCTCTTGGCCTTTAGTGCTGACCGACATCGATATGCCTCGCAAGACGGGCCTCGAAGCATCATCAGATATTCGAGCATATGAAGCCAAGCTCAAGTTGCCGCCGGCCGTGATCGTGGCTGTTTCTGCTATCAAGGACGAGGCGGCAATAGCTCGAGGAAAGAACGAGTAAGTAATCCTGCCACTATTGACCCTCAGGTCATTAATGTTCGCGCCTATTGAGATGCCAAATCGATCAATGGCTCGTGAAGGTTCGTCTAACCTTGGGCTTCCAGTCTCAGGAACATGCAGCTCACCTCAACTCTTTTTGCCCCACAGCCTTTGGGCTTCAAGATCTTGACAGAGAAGATCAGACAACTTTACGACATCCAAGGATAGCCATGTCAACTATCTCAAGTACGACTCACCATAGCTTCCAAGATGGCTGGAACGAAGGGTCACATCCGAGGTTTCGCCCATTGCGCATAGATCACATTTACATAATCTACTAGTTCACAAAGTTGTATCACGGGTACATGGCTCTCACTGCATGTCGGAGGTGTATCAAGTCCGCGTGAGCTTTCACTTGTTGTTTCATCGGGGACACGATAGACAGCGTTTGGACAAGGGGATGGCGCAGTTTACAGTGACCGTACTTTCGAAATTATACACATCATTCCCGGCCGCCACAGCTGCCGTCACCCTGAAGCGCAACTGGCGCCTTTTCTTGCAACCAGAAAAGCTAAGCGCGCATCTGACTCATGCAGTGTCTCGACCGCGATCGCTATAAGAGTTTCTTTTGGTGTTGACCAAGGTTCTACGTTGGAGTTTCCCACCGGAGTCTGTACATGCAGGTAGGTCGAGTCAACGCTCGTCCCCGGGGCTTGATCTCACTGCCCTCAATCGCTAGTTCGAAGGTCACAATGCTCGTCACGTTACAGGTCGGATTCGGCTAAGTATGTCTGTCTCCTCGTTTTCAGATGTCTTCGCGCGCTGACCACTCTTGTGCTTGGTCTACTAGCCTGAATCACGTACCATCCTCACGAGCGGGCTAAGGTCCTGGAATTCCAATCCTCCTTTTCTTCCGAGAAATGCAATCCTCTAAACGGGGTCAGAAGCCAACGCTCTGATAAAAGGTGTCCGACCAGAAATGCGTCTCAACACTTCCGCCATCTCTCGAGTATGGGCCCGGAGATTCCTTGCGAGTAGCCCTAGGGTGAAAAGAGGAGGAGGGTAATGGACTGTTGTGGACTTGGCATGGGCATTGAGGATCGCCTTTTCCCCACCCAGGTGGGGTTAAATTCCTAAAGTTTGACGTTATGGCATTCCTTCGGGGTATACCACGCTACTGTCGTGTTCGCTTGCGGATACCGACCCATGGAAGAAGGCTTCAGTGCAATTTGGTGACGTCTCCCCAGGTTCGCCCTCGTCTCGCTCGTGCATCAGCGAGATGTGACTTCGGTCAGGGGGGATAACTCAATCAGGACTACTCTTGGACTGCATCATGCGGGCTTGATGGCTTTATAGCCTAGATTTTTTCCTCTCACAACCTTGTTTGTATATCATGCACTTTGTGAACAATGAACCGGATTGATGAATGATATGTGCCCCTTGATGGAAGCCTCCTATCCAGCGAACAATAAGAGTAGTCCAAGTCATTTCTGCAGATCGGCATGACTCGATAGGCATCGACCGTATAAGAAGCACTCGACTGATGCATCAACCACCTGCCTGCTCCAGACTGTAGGAGACTGCTCAATCGATGATTCCGAGATGTACTTCTACTCAGGTGAGCAGTCCTCTCAACTCGTCGTCGCTTCAAGATTCAACGCTGAGACCTACCTTTCCTCGTGCTTCTCCTTCTCGCACCGATTCCATTCGCCACAGGATTCAACCCCTTCAATCCACCTGGACCGCCTCCAGCCAAGCCAATCCCGACGGAGAAGAAAGATGCCAAACCGCCTGGCCCTGCTGCACCTGCACGGATGATGATACTGATCGGGGCTGGAAAAGAAGCGTTGTTAGCACTGCCGCAGAACTACGCTCAAGCCATCAAGGATGCAACGGAGAAGTTTGAGATTCCTAGCAACTTTCACGTTCGACTGGCTGTGAAGCGTGGCGAGGAACCGGGGTGGTTATCCAAGTTTGTTCAGCAGGACTACTTGTTCATGTGAGTGCTTGGAAGATTTGTGTGCTTTGGGTCAAAGTCTGATTCGCCTGTGTCCATCAGTGCGGACGACGTTTCGTACCAGTATTGCTGCGCGGGAAGACAAGTGATCACGATGTATGTCATGGTGTTTGAAAAGCCCGGCGTGAGTGTGGCATCCCGTCAGTTACCGGACCATCTCAGCATCCCTTACATCTATAGCAACCCGCAGCGCAGCCTCTTAAAGCAGGTACGCCTCCCTTCCTCCAAGGTCTTCCATTCAGGGCTCATGTATCCGCGACATAGGCTAACATAAAGTTGCTCCATGGTCTCCCTTGGTACAGCTGGAACGTCGTGCCCATTGGAAATCATATGTGAAACCACGTCCGGAAACGCCTTTCAGCTCATCGCCAGTGCGCAGACGGAGAAGGATATCACCAAGAATCCTCCGATTGGCGGTGAGTGTCGAACGGCATCCAGGCAAATGGGAGGTGGAAGGCTGATGGTAGGTCGTTCTCCGTTAGACTACGTTGGAACGCTTTCGATTTCGGTACGTGCAGAACCCGGTCGGACTACGGGCCAAGCTGGAGTGTCTTGAACTTTGACAGAACAATCCGCTCAAGATCACCTTCATCGGTAGACAAAATCCAGTCGCCAAGAAATAGACGCATCGGTCGACACAATTTCGTGCTGAGATCATTGCTAGACGTCATGCAATCAGGCGAAGCAGACATGAAACCCAAGTTGTATATCGGATGACGGATCATTTTTCAAATGTCAACATCTGTGTCATAATATATCGTACATCAACACAAGACGCCTCAACCATATACAACGGTTTCACACAAGGTATACAGACCACTCCTTGACATCACGGGTATCAGGCTGTCTGCCAATGTCAAAATCACTCATGTTTTCAGCGGGGTGAGCATAGGGCGTTGTGCCCCTCTCATAACGCTTCCCGGCACCGCCGGTTTCACCGCTTGTTGCCGAAGGTCCTTGTTATCAATGGCCACGCTCTGGAAAAGATAGACGAATCAGTAGATATCACATCTAATCACGGGCGATATGTGCCTACCTTCGTGCACTAGGTGATGATGAAGCGAAAGATGGCAACAGTCAGAAAGGAAGCAGGCTCGACAATCCAACAGAACTCACGTTATTGGTCTTATAGATTCCGACCAGTCGATGACTCAGCTCGAACATGTCATTCCGCAGGGAAATGATGATGCTATATCGTCAAAGCATAAGCCTATGTTTAGCGACTGACATCCATCAGTAAACTTACAATTGAGCAGCTTCCGTTTTCGACTTGATGTAGTTTGCGATAATTGAGACGTTTCGGAAATCCAGTGCTGCGTCGATTTCGTCCATGAAGTATAGTGGTGTCGGCTACAATTACATCGAAATGTTAGGCAGTGGATCTTCACCATCGACAGAGAGACGCACTTTGAATACGTGAAGAGCGAACACAAGAGCCAATGAACTCAGCGTCTGTGAGATCAGGGTGTCAGCCAGTATCCGTTCATCATTAATCCGAGTCGCCCACCTTTTCACCTCCGGACAAATTGGAGATATTCTTCCAACTCTTTTTGGGCGGCATGACACTGAACTGAATACCCTCGGAGAATGGATCCATGCTGTCCACCAACTCGAGTTCTGCGTTTCCGCCCAAGGTGATCATCTGATGGAACGATACCCGTTTTTGTCAGTTTGAAACGACTTGACAGTATTGAAGCTGAAAACATACCTGGTACATCTCCTTCAGTTTGCTACTGATAGCATTGAAACCCGTCATGAAGCCTTCTAGACGCGCCTTGCGAAGGTCATCGAATCGCTGTTTGGCTTGGTCCCTCGCCGCCGTGACCGTTTCCAGATCCTTGGCTCTGTCTAGGTATTCAGCTTCGCGTCTCCGCCATTCTGCCAACACATTCAGGTTGGGCTTCGCCTTGCCCGTTTCCTCTGTGAACAAAAGATTAGTCGCCGAAGGTTCAACGCGCAGGGACACTCACCTTCCAACTGGGTAATCTCCGCGTTGAGGATATCCTTGTTGACATCCTGCAATTCGTCTGGACTGTATTCGACCAGCTCCGTTGATTCCGCCTTTGCTGCCACTTTTTTCGGTGCAGCATCCTCCCCCTCCACTGCTGCTGGCTCGCCATCCTCCCGCTTTACAACTGGGCCTTCCGCCTTCTCCTTGGATTCCTCTTCGTCTTCGTCATCATCGTCCTCGCTGAAGATTTCAGAAATGGAGTGAGCAATCATGCACATCGACTCTGTCCATACGGCACGTACTCGATTTGGATCAGCTCGAGCTCGTCGTGTCTAGCTTGCCAGTATTTGAGCTTATTCTTGCTCTCTTTCTGAATACGAGCATTGTCTTCCAGCTTCTGCTTAATGTCAACCTAAAAGGTTGACGCCCAACGAAGTCAGAACAGGGTCGTGGCATATAAGCGTCCTTATACATACCTGAAGTGACCTGAAAGCGTTGATGTACGACAATTTCTCGTCGAGTTCCTGCTTGGCTTCCGCAAGGGTTTCATGTACATCCTCCATCCCATCTTGAGCTTCTTGCACTTTTGAAGTGATCGTTCCCAGGTCGGCCTGGCAGGAGGCAAGATCCGCCTCAACTACCTCAAACTCGCTCTGGAGCTGTTCCAGCGAGGCTGTATTGATCGCGATGGTCCCCTCGAGCTTCTCCGCGTCACGTTGCGCCTTGGCCTGGGCCACTTCAGCCTTGACGATGTTATCTCCGGCCAGATCAATCATTCCCTTCGTATTGGCGACTTTAGATTGCATAGCTCGGAGCTTGACACCACCGATTTCTAGAATCTTGGCTTGCAGGTCCTTGATCTGGTCTTGAATGACTGAAGCTTTAGAGCGAAGTTTTCCCACTTCCTTTTCGAGGTTCGCAATGTCTTGGTCAAGCACCCTGATCCGTTTCTCGTCCGAGGCGTCCGGTTTTGTATGGGATCTGGGTTCAAGCTTATCAGGATTGGGGAGCATTTAGGCAGACGCCGAGAAACTCAACTCACTTCAATTCGGCAACTCGGCTCTCCGCATCTGCTATCCGCTTGTCTCCGGTGCTTATCTCCATCTGAAGCTTTTCGAGAGACATCTCGATGTCCGGGATCCTGCGACGCAAGATGGCAATCTCGGCTTCCATGGCTCTCTTGTCTCCGATGAAGGTCGTGAGCTCCTGCTCAGCTTTAGCCGTTTCCTTTTCGTATTTGGAAACGACTTCTGGCTCGACCCGTTCAGCCGCGAATTTGGACGACATGCCTCCTCGCTGGACACGAGCACCTCCACCGGACATCGTTCCAGACGGGTCGATGAGTTGACCTGCCAGAGTGACGACTCTCCATCGTTTCTTTCCGTAGCCGATACGCTGAGCTTGTTCGAGATCAGTCGCCACAAGTGTGTTCATGACGGCTTTATAGAAAGCAGGAGCGAACTTTGTCTCCTTGGGTTTGATGAGGTCGAATAGACGTGGCACGTTTTCTGGAGTTTCGATTCTGCCGAGATCTCGAGGTGGCAGCTTCTCGAGAACCATGATCGAAGCTCGACCAACGTTGCCCCTTCGCAGGTGCTCGATGCAAGCCTGACCTTGTTCCACAGTATCTACCACGAGATTGTTGAGGGCACCGCAGGCAGTCGTGACTGCAACGTCATACTTGTCGTCGATGACACCTAAGTCTCCCAATCGACCCTGTGTTCCAAAAGCTAGGCGTCAGTTGGACGTTGCTGATACGATAAGAAATATGCCATACGTGGAATCCCTTGATGCGACCTTGATCCCGGAGTTTGGTCAACGTGGATAACACTGCATTCTCGGACTTGTTGGCCGCCAGCGAAGCTTTCGCTTCATCCGTCTTCTGTCGGGAGGCAGTTACCTTGGCCCGAAGAGAGTCGGCATTCGAGCTCATATTCTGCGAAAGGTCCAGGTCAGCTTTGTTGCACAACCATCAGATGGCTCTTCCTTACAGCCAAGTTCTTCTCGCCGATGGCAAGCTTCTTATCTAGCTCTGCTTTTTCTTTCGTGAGACGCGCATGCTCCTCACGCTACAGGCGAATAGTCACAGTCAATGTCTCTGTTTGTCCCGGCGCAGGAAGGATGACTTACTTTGGTTGACAATCCGTCAGTCAATGCTTCGAGTCGCGCTACAGCATCCGTCCATGCTTGCTGTCCGGCAGTAGCTCTGGCCTCGAGAACATTCTTTTCCGAGACAGCCACATCGATGGCGCTCTGCTTTTCGCTGACTTTGGCGGTCCAAGGTTCCAGTTCAAGCTGTTTCTGCTCGATCTGAGTTGTAAACTCGTCGGTTTTGTCTGCAGGGAAGGGCGTAGGTATTTAGTCCTGACTCTAGGGAGAATGAGTAGTACACAACTGACCCTTCAGACTATCCCGAATCTGCTCCAAGTCGGCTTCGTCCTGGACCAATTTATGTTCGAGCTCGTCCAGCTGATTTCTAGTCTTGTCGATCTCCTCGCCGTGGCTCTCAACCCATGATAGAGCTTCGCTCCGAGCATGCCCATCCTGTCAAGCCGGACGTTAGGTGCATTCTCAACCGTCCAGATGCGCGTGGCTCACGTCATGGATACTCTTCTTGAGCTTCTTCTGCTTCGTCGCCAGATGCTTCTCCTTTTCCGCGAGACTGACCTGTTCCTTTTCGATCTGCTTTGCCTGCCTAGTGAGTTCGTCGACATGATGTTTCACCTGTTCAAACGCCTCTAGCTTTTCATCATAGGCCTTCTGCAGCTCGTCGATTTCCTCTAGTGTGCTCTTGTTTTTGGCTTCTTCGCTGACTAGTTGTTCGTTGAGCGATATCACTGCCTTTTCCGTGATGTCGATGTTGGAATGAAGTGTGCCCATGTGGAACTGACAAAGCAGGCTCTTCTTCCGCGTCAACTCGTTCATCGCGCGGAGATAGGTTTCCGCTTCTCGCTTTTTCGACTCGAGCGACGACTTTTCCTTTGCGACGATGGACAGACGGGTGATCTTTTCGGCTCGAGCTTCGTTCAAGTTGTCCACCTCAACAAGCGCTTCGTCGATGGGTTCCTTGTACATCGATGTCCCGATGATGTCCTCCAGGTACTCGAGTAGACCATCTTCGTGCTCTGTCGGCGCTTTCGGCTTCATTTGAGCAATAGATTCGACTTCCCCCTGCGGTCAAGCGCAGATACGCAGTATCAGCATGTGATATGCGACAAAAGTTGGCTTGACTGACTTGTAGGATCAAGAACCGCTTATGATCCAGGTCAATGCCTCGCGTCTTCAGCAGTGTCGTGACCTCTGTAAACGAACTCGTCTTATCGTTGATACTGTATTTCGACGAATTGTTCCTGTACGCCGTTCGAGCGACGACCAGCTGAGAGCCAGGAACCAACAGGTAACCATCCGGACCGGGCTGAGGGAGTTTTTTGTCAGGACTGGCCAACACTGCTGTGGGTGCGGGGCACGTACTGTGTCCACGATCTCTCGGAACCACACTTCGACAGAGCACGAATCGATATTCTCATGTCCGGCCGAATGATGGATCAATTCCGATAGCTTCCCTTGTCGCATTTTGCTTGCTCGGTAACCAAAGACGAACAGAAGGGCATCGATGGTGTTAGACTTGCCGGAACCGTTGGGACCAACGATGGCGCTGAATGACTATTGATCGAGAATATGCGTTCATCAGTAGGCGCTCCTCTCGGTCTCAAGCCCAAAATAAAGACGCACTTTGTGGAACGGCCCAATCTCCTGCCTTCCCGCATAACTCTTGAAATCCACCAAGACCAATTTGTGAATAACCAGCCTCTTCTTTGGCGCCGCGACCGGCTTTACATCCGCCACCTGCTCCATTCCCAGCTGCGCGGGACCGGGCGTCCTGCCCAGACCTCCAGGCGTCTGGGGAAACAGCCCTGACTTGCCCTTCGTCGCCGTGCCCTGCACCGTCCCCGGAACGAACCTCGTCCTCGCCGTAGCCTGCGCCGGCGTCTGCGGAATCGTCCGTCCCGGCACGGGCGTTTGTGGAATCGGGTTGGTCGTGCGTTGGTTGTGGATCGATCGGTGTTGGCTTTGGCTGAGGAGGGCGGAGAGAGCGTCGTCTTCGGTTTGTGCAGACACGGGAATGGGGGCGGAGGGGCGACGGGATGAAGGCTGAGGTTGTGACGATGATTGACGTGGGGCCGAGGAGGGAGCGCGACGGATCGTTGGTTCCTCGTCTTCTTCGTCGTCTGTAGCGTCCTTTGCCACTGGCACTGGAGGCTGTTCTTGTATCACTGTTGCGGATTCCATCGGGACAGGCTCCCCCGTGCCTTTTTCTTCATCAACTGCCGCTAAGGAGCCCTCAGCTTCGCTTCCCTCCTCCTCCTGTTCCGACTCCGCAATCGGTTTCACCTCCTTCACTTTCTTCCCTCGAGTTGCTTTCGGCTTGACCGTTTCCACCGCTGTTGATTTCGTCGAAGCACGCGTAGCGGTCTTGCGTGGGCCAGTAGCCTTTCCTTCCTTTGCCGCCGGTTCCACCTTCTTTGCAGGGGCTCTTGTCTTCCTCACTGGTTTGACAGGTTCGTCCATCTCGAGTTCATCTGCGGAAACTTCCGCTGGAGGTGCAGATACCTGAGACGTACGCGTTCGCCTTGCCGGTGCCGGTGCCATTGCTGATTCCACCCCGGTGGTGGACGTCGCCGATTGTCTTGTTGTACGTCGTGGCGGCATCGTCGAGACGTTGAGTACACTACCTACCTTGCAACTGAATTCAGGGAAGAACGCTGAATGTTGAATGATTTCTACGCTCGAAAGCTGTTGTTTACTTTGACGAGAACGCGTACTTTCGGGCGCACCAAGGGAAGTTCAGGCGATCAAGTTCAAGCAAGCCGTTTCAAGCTGGCACATAATGTGCGAATCCGCCAGCTCCTTTGCGGTCCTTCGACATGTACAGGGTTCCACCAGCAGCGTGAACATCATCAGTAGTTGTCTCTCGTGTTTCCGAGCGCAGAAGCTCCACGAAACGAACAAGTTCACGACCACACGCGCATGCGGAATCCAAAGCATTCGTTGGATTTGCCATATTGCACCCAGCTTTGCACCGGTGCTCATCATTGCGCTTGGATCACATCCCTTGTATCGAGGAGATCAGACTTGAGTCCAACAACCCTCATGTTATGCGGGCCTGTAGAAACCCCCGAGTACAGCAAGATATAGAGCAAGAGAGAATAGGATGGAGTGGCGAATCTTACGTAACACGTCGGCTCCGAGGCGGTGTGGTCCAGGTTGGACGATCGGTTCCTTGCTCTTGCGGACAAGTCGATTATTCGATATCTGGGTGTGCAAGAGGTGTTACAGACATCCCCGTATCGCCCAGAACCAACGTCGGAATACCAGAGGTGCAGCGTAGACGCCAAAATGGGCAAGAAGAAGTCAAAGAAGCAGGTCTTTGTAAGTCGTCGACACCGCGTTGGGTCGAGAAATCGAAACTGATGGTCCTTTGTTTTCTGCGTAGGTGATCAAGCCATGGTGCTGGTACTGTGAAAGAGAGTTTGAAGATGAGAAGGGTATGGGTTCCCCTCAAGAAGTCGATCAAGTTTGCTGAGTCGAGCCCTGGTCCTGACAGTTTTGCTGCAACATCAAAAAGCAAAGCATTTCAAGTGCAACCACTGTCCGCGAAAACTGAATACCGCTGGTGGTTTGATGGTACATTGCCAGCAGGTGCACAAGACGGAACCTGACAAGTAAGGCTCGTCGACCGCACAGTCCATTTCACGGATATCTGACCGTTCATTTCCAGGCTGGAAAACACACTTCCCGGACGAGATGGCTACGATATCGAAATCTTTGGCATGGAAGGTGTCCCCTCGACAGCCCAAGCAGAATGGAGAGCACGCAAGGAAGCCGAAGCCGGTATTGCGGGACGAGCCAATGCTGCCGCATCTCAAGGCGCAAAACGACCGAGAATCTTCAAGGGCGTGATCAGCGAAGTGGATCTGGCAGGGCTGTTGGCCCAGCACAAGGCGTTGATGAGTGGGAAGGTAAAGTCGTTTGTGCCGCCCCCGGGCATGGCACCGATGATGGGGATGCCGCCGCCGACGTTTGCGGGTGGAATGCCACCGATGGGGATGCCACCGTTCATGCCTCCTAACGGCGTGCCACAGTAAGTGGATATTCTACGTCTCGTCGTGAGATGTGCTGATTGTTCGTCGTTGCAGATTCCCTCCTCCTGGCATGCTTCCTCCCAATGGGTCAGTCATCAACGCTCCGCGAGAAACCGCGTGTGCTGATATACTCCCCCTCATCAGAATGCCTCCCTTCGCACCTCCACCAGGCTTCATGCCCCCACCCCCCGCCGCTTTCCCTTCCTTTGCTGGATCACCCGCCGCTCCACCTCAAGCAGCCGGTACTCCTCCGTTCCCCCCACCTGTCACAGGATTGCCCGCCCGTCCGCCATTCTTGCCGCCTAACCCAGCGTTGGCCGGTACTCCGCCAACCGCCGCTGCTCCACCCCCGCCTGCCCCGATCGCTGCTCCGATGACGACGACCGTGTTACCGCCAAAAGATGGCGTGATGTGGCCCGATGCGGAAGCCTCACCGGTACGTAGAAGAATCGCCGCATTGAGGCGCCCGTATCGCTGATCTCGTCTGCTTACTTTCTTCTCAGGCTGAGAAGCGCGCACTGCAACCAAAATACAAATATACCTCTCCCACCCCATCAAACAGAATTCCCTCCTCGCTCTCAACCGGAGCAGCAACGCCAGATGATACAGCGGCAGCGGATGGCGCAGGTGCGTCATCTCGCAAGCGGAAAGCCGCAGCGGATTTCCTGGATTAGATGTTGCGCGTGGAGAGGCGAGTGTGATGAGCGTGAGCATGTAAGCATGTTGTATAAATAGCGATGCGTGATTTTCCATAAGCATTGCCGGCCTTGAAAGCTTTGATCTTGGAGTGCGGTGACTCCTGCATGATTTGAAATCAGGCCGGCAGCGAACAGTACCGTCGTGGGCGAGAGGCAGAGACGAAAGGGACGAATACGCACGATGCTTGATTGTCTCGCGCCATTTGGACAAGCGTTACATAACAAGGCCCTGTTTAGGCGAGGTCGGAACCTCCATTCGTTGGATCCATTTCATTGAGGTGAAGACTCGAACAGTTGTTCATTCGCAGATGCGGTACTGTCATGCCAGGGCGATGCGATGACAAAGTCATCCTCTTCTTTCTCATACGTGATCGTTGATAGAACTGACTCGTCGACTGGCGTTCAAGACACGAACGCTGACGAAAGTCGGTTGACAGATCATCGGGATCAAAGCTGTCATCCACCTGGGCACTACTGTTGAATTGGGAACAGGCCTGGAGTGGAAAACGGAGAACAAGCATATAGAGTCCGTGTCGAAACTCGCAGAATGGAAAATTCGCAGTGACATTCGCCGGCACGATGCTGGCCGCTATAGCATTGTACTCTCGCATCTGTAACAGTTTCATCAGTTGGGAGCAAGGATTCTGTCTCAAGTTCTCCCGCAACAGGTGAGTGCGTCACTACTGATGAACTATTTTACACCCTAATTAGAAAGGAAGGCTGTGGCACTAAGGGGGTCTAAAAGGGTCTGAGGGGCCAAAACAGGATATGAAAACGCGTATGCATAACACCCGCGAACAACGCATACATACGCTTGCTGCCTGCAACGTTCCGTGCGAGCACTGCGGGGCCTTACACTGGGTAGAGGAGAAGACGAAGAAGTCGACGCTGCGGGAACCAAAGTTCTCGAAGTGCTGCTCTGGAGGGAAAGTGGATCTGGCCCCTATCGCTCAGTATCCTCGATGCCTTTTGTTGGAAGTTCTATTGACCCATAATGGTAAGACCTATTCTATGCCCTTGATTGTTTCCTCCGCCTTCATCAGCAAGACGATAGCTGATCCATGATCCCTTACGTGCAGATCCCCGTTGTAATACCTTCCGCGATAATATTCAACGTTATAATAATGCGCTGGCGTGGACGTCCATTGGCATGAAGAAGGACCTTACCACATTGAACCACCGCGGGATATACACCATCCGCTCGAACGGCCGAGTGACGCACAAGATGGGAGCGTTTGAACCGGAGGAAGGGGACACCCACAAMTTCGCACAATGCTACCTGCTAGATCCTCTGTCCGCCGTCGAGACCCGTCTTCAGCACCAGTCCGTCGTTGCCGGCCACGCTGTCAATAGTCTCGATCGAGGTGTAATGACTGCGTTGACGGATCATATAAACGAACACAATAAATACAA
>BCHV01000002.1:169379-181227 GCA_001599735.1 Naganishia albida
CATGTTCTTTCTTCAAGGTCCCGGCGGTACTGGCAAGACGTTCGTTGAGAACCACGTTCTGGCCAAGATTCGACTGTCTGGGAACGTCGCATTGGCAGTCGCATCGTCCGGTATCGCCTCGCTGCTGCTCAAAGGGGGGAGAACAGCCMATACACGATTCAAGATACCCCTCAGCCCGGACCATGCGACTATCTTGCCGATTCCTAAGGAAGGCGCTCTGGCGCAGCTTTTGCGACGGACTAAGCTCATTAYCTGGGACGAAGCACCAATGCAGCATCGACACTGCGCAGAGGCTGTAGATCGCGCCCTGCGTGATATCAGAAGCGATGAAAGACCCTTCGGCGGCGTCACCATCGTCTTKGGCGGTGACTGGGCGCAGACTTTGCCTGTTATTCCGGGAGGCAATTCTTCAGACATYGTGAACGCCTGTCTTCAGCGCTCCGCCTTWTGGCGCGACATGACTGTCCTTCACCTTCGGCAGAACATGCGACTCATGAAACCCAATATGACAGCGACTGAAAAGGCACGCGTCAAGGTCTTTTCCGAATGGCTCATTCGCGTCGGTAATGGAAAGGAGAGCAATGTCAATGGGATGATCAAATTTCCTCAGTCGGTTAAAGTCCTGCATCCTCCCGCCAACAATGTCACCACACGCGCTGCCCGAGCGCCCGAGCGACGGGTACAGGAGGTCCCCCTCATATCGCACTGTTACGAAACTGTAAGAGTCGCAATGCTCGTTGTAGAATATAGACGCTATGGAATAGGATTCCAATGCGACTAACAGCTACAGGATTGGACCTTGAACGTGGGCGAGTAAAGTATTATGCTTATCACTATCAGGTAAGGGGATAGAGTAGGATAGGGAAGAGGGGATGGGATGGAATAGTCAAGGACTGTTGCCAGCTATTAGGCTGAGATCAACTGTGTTTTCATATTCATGAGCCGTAAAAGGGTACAACTTGGGCTTCCTTATATAGACGAATCGAATGGGTGGCGAATATGGTCGTACCCAAGGGCTCCCTAGGGGGAAATTGTATCCGCTATACAGAAGTGACAGAGGTTCTGTCACCTATAGGCGCTATAGAGGGACGCGACAGAGGTTCTGTCGCAAGTGACAGAGGTTATGTCATCGATGACAGAGGTTCTGTCGATGAGTGACAGAGTCTCTGTCAAGTGACATAGCTTCTGCCTTCTGTCGCTGGACTAATACTCACGTGAGATAACTCATGCCACTTGCTCTCGAACATCTCAGAAGCTACTAGAGCTTACTATCAGTAGGAGAACAGCATCATGACCATCACAAGAGAGGCGCGACTGAGTTACAACGTCAAATAAACCGGCTACTTGGTTACAAGGGGAGATGGTCACAATCACGAGTAGACTAGCTACTCGGGTACAATACGTCTTGGTTTGCTTACTAGATAAAAACGAGCAAAATAACTTGAAGTCACTATTGAGAATACAAATATAAAAACTATCTGAGGCGAGGAAGGATATAAGCAAATGGCAAGAGGCAAGACCATTGCAATTGTAACTTTGTAGACACGCAAATTAATACGGTATTTGATTGACACTACCTTCAACCTCTCGAGTCAAGTGCTAGCTACCTTTGAGTCATCGAGGTCAGTCATCAGGATAATAGGCAAAGTCGCCAAGACACGTCAGTATCGCATAACCGCTGCGTAGTCCCTCGACAAAAGACACGTCAAGTCACCATCGTCATAAGCCTCTGAGGTTCGAACTTGCGCTCAAGTGAGCTCCATTTCAGGTAAGTGACTCGGCGCTTAACATTGGAATGATTGATGAAAGGAATATGTTAAGAGCTGGACCAATTGAAGCCCTATGGCTTAGGTTGCTCGACTTGTCAAAGACAAAGGTCGATTTTCCAGACCAACACAAAGCGATTCTCGGTCTCACGCAGTTGTTATGTAATGCTCACCTGTCTTAGCGACCAATATCCTTGCCGTCAAATCTGTAAGGGACTTGAAGGTTAGCTACTCCTTGCTCCTGCTTTACAAGGATGAGACTGTTGGTTATTGAAGTACTATGTGTCCCCCTCCAAGGTCATGACGGGTGGTCAAGACCTCGAGTTGGCTCTCATTATATAGACAACTYYCGCCGCCGGAATACAAYTCTTGCCCTAAGGGCTCCCAGGGGACCTCCTTKCCTCTGCCTGTTCCGCCCTCAGTCCTTCATCCATGCAGCAGTGGCTGCTCACTGCTGAGCGTCAGTCGTCCAGCAGTGGGTGATCAGAAGCTGCTTCCGCACTCTTCAGAGGCTTACTAGCCTCTCAGCGGTTTGCTGTTGACTACCAGCTGCTAGATGGCAAGCGGTAAACACCTGGCAGTGGGTGGAGTATCGTTGTATCCCGAGTGGGCGTGAAAGACTTGGAAACTTGCGCGAAACGCGTCTTGAAGCTGATTCGGCTGCTTCGGCGGCCGAGAGAATATTAGCGCTTTTTACTCCTTTTCGCGGATACGACTTCTGCGTTTCAGATGGAAAGATTACGTAACCCCCGGCATCAATGGAGACGACCTCTAATATCTCCTTTGCACAAGGTTTGAGCTCTTGACGTCATTAGTAGAATTACGCGCAAGCTCCGAAGATTCCACCGCTGAAAAATTGCTACTTGGCCAGACTTTTCGCACGGTAACGACTTTTCATAAGAGGGTTTCTGGCTTAGTTCGCAGCTTATAGGAGTACAAGTTTCGCGTTTCACTACAGAATAGGTCCACCGCAAGTATGCTAGGTAAAGACACCCTCTCATCCAGCTTCTACCTCAAAGACTTTCGCATCTGTCACCTACGACCAACATGACATCCAAGACCCCAATCACCAGACTTCCATCTCCGCTCTCCGGGTCGACGTTATCGACCCTTCCGTACTGCTCGAGAAACAAGGGCGTTGACCTGAGTAGGGGCGCGGCCGAAGGGATCATCAGGGAACATACAGCCACGCACCTTCCCGTCTCATGCACTCCAACTAAGCTTCCTACCTGTCCACCTGCGAATGATACTAACGAGCTGTTAAGCTACTCCCGGACGTGGCGGGCCATGAGTATCCTCGATCTTACCATTTCGCCCTCAGGGAGTAGGAGTCCGTGGAAAACGGTACCTTGCCTCATTGCCAGGACTCCGAGCAGAGTCGATGAGCCAGCCGCCCTGCCCCTCAGCAGCATGTCCTCGTCAAGTTCATGATGCACCGCTAGAACAACACTTAACCAACCCCCGCCAGTGACGGATTGGAAGTAGCGTTTGACGTCGATGAGTCTTATGAGGAAGAAGGCGACGGGAACGTGGAACCGTGTAACGTTCATAGTCACTTCTGGCTCAAACGGTGACATCCAGTACGGAATTGTCATGGGACACTGGCCACAGATATACAATCGTAAAAATATCCATTATAGGGTCCACCATAAAAGACAAAGACTTCATCTTACCGCCTAAGAGCTCGAAGACCGGTACAATGCGTCGGCGCTTCAACGCTTCAACCCGCCTAGCAGAGCCTGAAGCATAAGATAGTCCTGTGGGCTAGGCAGCTAGCCAGATGCGTGTATGTAAAACGACCTTCGATTCCTATTTGATAGCTACTTCCCTTTGTTCACCCTTTGATTTACTCTCAATTCCAAAGCTACCTTCAGTGCGAGCCTTTCTCAAGACTAGCTATCCTTTCGTTTTTCACTTTCGGTACACATCGAGCCCTGGTTGAGTATCGAAAGGACCTCACTTGTACTATTACCCGTTACAACGGCGGTACGATACTGCTCCCGCAGCAACGAATACTTGCCCGCCACAGGTGCATGCTCATCGATGCAGCGTGGCTCAAATTCTGCAGACATTTGGTAGACCTGTAACCGGCCCGGCTGTTTGCAAGTAATACACATTTCGTGGTCGTGTCGCACGGGTATACCGGTGGGTTGGTACATAATAACCCTTGTGCGTCGAAATCGGTCATCAACTTTCGATCAGAAAGGATGACCGGCCTGTCCCTTGTATGAGATGGGACAAAGGACCCTACAAGGAAGGGCAAGAGAGCTTCATTGTCCTCCTGAAGGAGTCAATATCCCCTTGGAGCTTGACAATGCTGCCGAGGCAAGGTTGACAGTCGTGATTGGTATGTCGTGATCGGAGAAGTCCCATCCTTTGTCCTAACCCCAACTACGTTGAAATTCTTTTTTTCTTTACAGGTTTTCGACGGGCATATAAGCAGGCAAATTCAACAAGACTGTACATCGATCATGTTGTGATAAAGTTCGTTCCGGGTTTCCCGAGAAATCTCACTGCGTGTCGACTACCTCACCTTCTCCTCCCAAATCAATCCCACCTCGCCGTGCCCAGAAGCAAGAATCTTCAAAATGCGTATCCCGCTCTTCCAATCGAAGCCCGAGCCTCCGACACACAGAGATCAGACTCCGATTCCCGAACAGACATGCAATGTCTTCGGAAGACTCACCATAGGTTGGCTGTGGCCTTTATTCAGAGTAAGAGTTCGGACACCATAAGGCTTTCGGAAATACTGATGGTGGCATAACAATAGACTGGCTTCAAGCGACCGATTGTTGAAGAAGATGTGTGGCATCTTGCCGATTCCAGACTATCAGCGACGGTATCCGACCAGCTTGCTCGGAACTTCTACGCTCGGTGCCCGCCAAGTCGACGTCCTATGCAATTGGGTGGCAGAAACAAAGTTCAAAGGGGAGATGAGGGAGATCTCCTCGAAGGCAGCAACCACGAGAACGAGAACGAGGGATCTGTACCGAAGTGTGATGATGCGTTCACCAAGGGGGAGGTGCAGCCTCTTCTTGATGTCGACGCTTCACCTGTTACGCGAACTGTTTCCCTGGTCGAAAATGCTTCTAGAGTCGGCTTTAACAAACTGGAGGACACCGAAACGATCCCTTCACGAAAAGAAAGTCCTGAAAGGCCGCAAAGGAGGATGGTACAGCTCAAATCTTTTCTACTTGCAAGGTTTTTGGTAATTCGACGTCTCAATCCATGGTCAAGTTATCGCAAATCCAGAAAGCTTTTACACAGCAACTTAGTACAGGAGGAAGACGAACACGGCGTGAGGCGATTATACGACTCATCTCTATTCCGCGCTCTCGTCCTGACTGTATGGCGGCGGCTTCTGCTTGCTGGATGCCTGGAGGCGTCCAATTCCATCCTCAAGACCACTAGCTCACTGGTGACTAAGCGGCTCATCTCGTTTATCGCAACCAGTCACGCATGGTCGAAGGCGGAAGAACTTGACCGCATCGGAGCCAAAGCCCCGCCAGCCATAGGCACTGGTATCGGGCTTGCCATTGGTCTCGCTCTAATGCAAGAGGCTGGCTCCCTGTTCAATAATCACTATCTTGCGCAAGCATACACTTGCGGTAAGTTGGAATGAGTGAGTGTGTAAGTACAAACTGCTGCTGATTTAGCTTATCGTGTTCAGGTTATTTGATGAAATCTGCTGTCACTAACCAGATCGCGCAAAAGTCTCTTCGACTTTCCCCGAGATCCCAGATTGAATACACGAATGGTCAACGCACATCCGCTATCGGCGCGGATTGCAACTACATAGACTGGTGTTTTCCAGGGCTTGTCGAAGTCGTGGTTCAGCCTTTGACTATCGCGGTTGGATTTGCCCTCCTGATCATCAATTTGGGACCGTCTGCCCTGGTGGTACGATACCATATTAAGCGAGTTATTCACCTTCAGGTTGCTGACGCCCGTTGGTGTATCATCGTATTCAGGGCATCGGCATTCTCGCCCTGGCATCTCCTATCATGGCAATCCTGTACAGCGACCTGACCAACACTCGGCAGCAACAACTGAAGATGATGGACCGAAGGGTTCGACTCACGACTGAAGTTCTTTCTGCCATTCGACAGATCAAGCTCTATGCATACGAGGGTTACTTCGGCAAGCGCATTACGGAGTATCGTGAGAAAGAACTGGCTAGGCTCCGAAAAAGGAAAAGAAGCGCGGCTAGCTTGAGTATGGTCATGGTAAGCTCAACCTGATGACTCTCAACCAATGCCTAAGCCCTGAATCTCGATCAGACCTTAATACCAACTTTGGCAGCTGTTTTGTCCTTCGTCACTTATTCTCTATCGGGAAATGAGCTCGATGTCGCCACCATTTTTGCTTCTTTGCAATTGTTCAACATCATCGAGTTGCCCATGGCGCAGCTGCCAATGGTCATTACTGCGCTTTCAGATGTACACATCGCCATTCTTCGAATAACCAAAATCTTGACGGCAGAGGAGCAAGCACATGATCTTATCATTGACCCGACTGCTCAGTACGCTGTCGATGCAGTAGGAGACTTCACTTACGAAACAGCCGTACCTCCTGACCAGATGGCGTCCGGTCCTCGGCCGGGAGACAAAAAGGCGAACAAGGACGCTAAGAAGAAAGCTAAGGAGGAACGTAAAGCCGAAAAAATTCAGGATGAAGCGAACACTCCCGCCTCTCAAATCCATGATAATAAGGAGTCTTTGAAACCGTTCGTCTTGACCGACATTCGCTTGCGTATCGATAAGGGGTCCTTTGTCGTCATTCTAGGTAGAATCGGCGCAGGTAAAACGGCCTTGCTGGAGGGATTACTGGGCGAAATGCGACAAACCCGTGGTGCTCCCGTTAGATTTGGCGGAACAATCAGCTTGGTCACTCAGACTCCATGGATTCAAAGCACCAGTCTTAAAGATAATATTCTTTTCGGTGCACCCATGGATTCTGTTCGACTTCAAAGTGCAATCTATGCATGCGCCTTGACTAAAGACTTAGAGCAGCTTTCCGATGGTATCAGTACGGAGATCGGAGGTGAGCTTTTACGGCAGCTACTCGTCCTTCACTTTTAAGCTTGATTTTGTGCCAATACCCTCAGAGCGTGGCATCAATCTGAGCGGAGGACAGCGAAGTCGAGTAGCTTTGGCACGAGCTGCCTACTCATCAGCGGACGTGGTGATTCTCGATGACCCCCTTAGTGCGGTTGATAGTCATGGTATGACGCTTGCATTGTCCTGTCTTATTGAGAGCCTTCGCTGGACTGACATGCTTTGGATTTCCAGTTTCGGCTCACCTGACGGAACATTGTCTACTGGGGTGCATGAGGAATAAAACGCGGATCTTGGTCACGCATCATCTGGAAGTTGCGCGACATGCAGATCTAATTCTCGTCATGGATCAGGGGCGCATCATCCAACAGGGTACATATGACGCCTTGAAGGAGGCTGAAGGAACCTTTCGAGCCCTTGTAGACGAATACGACACTGGCGAGAGTCAGACTAGTACTACCGACAAATTCGAGGATCATGACGATGCGACAGATGGCAAACCCGGGGTGGCTGTGCACCCGAGCACATTTACAAAACCCAACGAGACAGCTGCGACCGACGCAAAGACAGTCACGAAGATCCACCTAGACGAGGAATTGGTGACCGGTGCCATTTCTGGCAAGACGTTCACGGCTTATTTCAAGGCGATGTCAAAGGGAGGGCCGCTTACTCTCGCGTTGAGCGGCGCCGTCTTGTCTGAATGCGCCTCAATCGCTCTAACTCTCGTTCTTAGCTTCTGGGCAACCTCCTCGATCTCTGGCTTCGTAAAAGGCCAGTACATGGGATTGTACGCTGGATTGGGCGTCGCTATTGCGGTCTTCACCTTGGTCGGAACATATTCCACATACCTTTGTGGTATCGGCGCGTCCTTTTTGATGGCGAACCAAGCGTTGTTCGCGGTTTTTCGATCCCCGGTCTCCTTTCACGACAGGACGCCTTCTGGAAGAATCATTTCTAGGCTCACTAAGGACATCGAAACCATGGACGATAGGCTGAGCAGCCATCTGTATCAACTTCTAGGGGGAATATTATCTATCATGGGGACGATCGGCTTGGTTTTGTACTCGTATGCATGGCTTGGAGTAAGCCTGCTTCACGTCATTAGGGAGTCCAGCTAATCAGAGCTTCCGGATCCGCAGATCCTCTTTATTCCTATGTTCGCTCTCTATTATTTGTTTGGAGTGGTATATGCAAGATCAGCCAGACAAGTCAGGCGTATCAACTCCACCATGCGTTCTTACGTGTATTCGGCTTTTGGAGAGCAGCTATCTGGGGTGGTCTCAATCAGAGCGTACCGACAACAGCAACTCTTCAGCAAAAGATTCAGTTCAGCACTGGATAACGAAGGTCGCTTTTACTATATCATCATTTTCTCAAATATTTGGCTGTCACTACGCCTCGATCTACTTGGCTCAATCCTCATTCTGGGAATCGGAATCTTCGGTGTCCTTTTCAGAAACGACGTTTCGCCGGCGAAGCTGAGCGTGGTCTTAACGTATTCGTTGCAGACTACCCAGGTAAGTCGTTAGGTTTGCATAGCTGCATGTTGTTTCCACTCGTCTGACCCTTGTCAAAAGATTTTTAGCCAGATTATCGTAACGTACACTCGGCTAGAAAGAGGTAAGTAATACCACTGGCGTCGTTGAGTCCGCTTAGCACGCGCTGACTCTTCGCTTGGTAAATTGCTGTCTATCAGAAATGAATACATGCGAAAGGGTAGGCAAATTGCAAGGCTATGCAGACGTCTCGTTGTCTGATCCGACTTCCGAATTACCTAGGTCCTTTTCTACGGACAATTACCAGCGGAGGCGCCACCAAAGAAGGATAACGACCCTGATGAGGCCTGGCCCAGTAAGGGGGAAGTCACGTTTCAAGGGGTACACCTCAAGTATCGGTCCGAGCTTCCGCCGGTCCTGAAAGGCTTGTCATTTCACATCTCCCCCGGGGAAAAGGTAGAGTCGTATATGGCCTGTAATTAGCTCGCTCTGACTCGATTGTTCTTCGAACAGATTGGTATCGTTGGAAGGACAGGTACGTATATGCGTCATCTCCTTGAAGATCTTTCCCAATGTACCCTTTTTAAATTCGTCGCCGACCACAGGTGCAGGGAAGAGTTCCTGTTTGCAGGCCTTATTCCGACTCGTGGAATTATCTGAAGGCAAGATCACGATTGACGAAGTCGATCTTGCTGAGATAGGTCTTGATACCTTGAGACAGAGGCTCTCAGCCATTCCTCAAGAACCTCTGCTGTTCAGCGGTACTATGCGAGAGAACCTGGATCCGGAAAGAAGCAAGAGTGACGTCGAGCTGAACGACGCACTGAGAAGATGTGGCTTGGTTCATTCACAAGGGCAATTTCAAGGTCGCTTCGACAAATTCAAGCTAGACGCCCAGATCTCAGATGAGGGAGGCAACTTCTCGTGAGTTTAGAAACCTACTACTTGAACTGGGCTCATAGCTGCTTCGAATGACGTAGCGGTGGTGAGCGGCAGCTTGTTGCCCTCTGCCGAGCTCTGGTGAAGAACAGCAAAGTTTTGATGCTGGACGAGGCGACCAGCTCAGTCGATCCCGAAACTGACGCCACTATTCAAAAAACTATTCGCGGCGAGTTCGGACATGTCACACTGTTAGTACCTTCAACTTCAAGTTAAATCCGTCAATAGAAGAGGATACTTACGGTATTTCGCTAGCCTTTGCATCGCCCATAGGTTGGCCACGATCGCCTTCTATGATCGAGTCCTTGTTCTCGATCAGGGTACGATTGCGGAATTCGACACTCCACTCAACCTGTACGACCGGGAGGATTCTACGTTTCGGAGCATGTGTGAGGCGGCTCATCTAGACCGAGCGACAATCTTGAAGATCAGAAATCAGGGTCCCGCACCACTGAAAGACAATTAGACTTGAACGCGGGGTGTCTCAACCATTTCATAGAAGATTTGATGTCATACATAAATCAGATTCATAGGTACTGTCATACAGGCTGAGCCTGAATCGAACTTCAGGGGACATCTGTGTTCTCAGGAAGAACAGGTAAAAGCAATGTAGGCTGATCACACGAGTCACGCCCTGGTTTCTCCAGATATATTGAGTAGCTATCGCTGAGATACGCTTGCGATCGCGGTACTCTTTGATTCGAACAATAATCCATAATTCCATATGGCCAACTTGTGATAATTGTCACAGCTTGCAAGGAGACATGCCAAAGCGCTTCCGTGACTTGAATCCGCTATGTCATTTAGTAAGCTTTAGCTCCCCTTGGATCGCCATCCCTCATGAACAGGTATATATAGGAGCCATCCACGTAATAGACGTGCTCTTATGCATCACCTTTGATTCACCTTGATTCATGGAGCTACTCTGAGGGCAAGGCTTCTCAGAGAACTAGCTACCCTCGTCTTCCAGTTCGAAGCTTGCATTTCAAATGATCATCGAGAAGAAGATTACAAGGGTACATTTGCTTTGCATACTGTTCGCGAGCGGTACACAGAGAAACCAAACCGCGCAGGCGCTTTATTCCGCATCAATCTCGATAGAATCGTCGTCATTTTCGTTGTCGTCGGTATCCTCATCATAGAGATGACCTGCGAGAGAGGGTCTTCCCATCCAAGCACCTACAGTTCGTTGGACGTATCGAACTTCCTTGTGGAGCCACGCCGCTGGACCCTGAGTGGCGTCACGCATGGCGGTAAGACTGGCATCCAGTCTCGCCATCGCGACCTCCTTGTTGTGCCAAGCAGTCCGGACGGAAGGTGATACGGAGACTTAGAACTGAAACTGTTTAGTATGGCCTGGTAAAGCTCACCTGTCTGTGGACAGAGCACTCATGATCATCTTTTCCAGGAGCCAGTGTTGGTAGAACTTGTTCCTTGCAACATCGCCGTTGACGAAGATGGTTTCCCGGTGCATCTGCGCTTTGCTGATGGCCTTGACAAGCTATAAGCACGACCTGGAGTCGAGGATGGACACAGTAAAGGTACCCAATCGCATATGAACAGGGGTCTACCTGATCCTTCAGATACTTTTTGTGATCAGCACTGAGCCTCTTCCAGACGGCGTCGGCGGCTATCTTATCATACATCGTGGTGGAGAAGATGACCACTCGCGTAGTAGCCTAAGACACGACGATCATTGTCCAGTGACGAACCGACCACAGATGAGAAACGTTCACATACCTGCAACTCGTTCCAAATGCGACGGTCGACGATGCCCCTATCGCCGGGGAATTAGCGCAGACCCAACACTATTCGAGGGCAAGGAAGGCGACGGAGAAATTTCTGACAGTGAGGCTGCGATTATGACTTGAGATGCCGAAGGGACAATCATTTGCTATGGGAGGAGTGATAAGTTCAAGGCTTCCCAATTCCGAATAACATCGAACAACCAGAAGCACGAATGCCCAGGAAGAAAGCCAGATTGTAGGATAGATCACGGACTGTAAGAAGACTGATTACCGGTGCCCAGCCCCGGCCTTAAGCCTTGACCACCCCATCGCTGCTGTGCTTCCTTTCTTCGAAGCCTTCGATGAGCACGCCTTCGACGAAGTACCTTAACTGATGAGTATGGAGAAGCAGGAGAAAGGACTAGAATTGGAACTTTGTCTTTGTTGTACAGTAGCTGAAAAGACAAACCGAGTACAAAAGGAGCCGTGGGAACTTGTACCTAATAGTGAGACCGAGAAGAGACTTGTACGTAATGGTGAGACCGAGAACAAGATGACTTTCCTTGTACGTCAGCAGAGAAGAGAAACTGAACACCCCGTGACTTGACATCATCGCGCAATACACGATGCTGCCAATAGCTCCGTCAGTAGCTCCCACTTCGTCTGCTGATCTCTAGAGTATACACGTAAGCCACAGGAATGACTTAGCCGATTCTGCCGCATTTGCCGCATCTGCCGCATCTGCCGCATCTGCCGCGCTCGCCGCAAAGGCTGCAACTGCCAGCTTTGCCGGTACTGCAAGCGCTACCTCCACCTGGGCAGACCACAGGTAGAATCTCTGCTAAGTCCCGATCCTCCTATGC
>BCHV01000003.1:0-52213 GCA_001599735.1 Naganishia albida
GTACAACCCGTTAGATCGTCTGCCGAATCTGTGGAGTCCACAGAGTCTTTGGAGATAATCGAAACTCCGGATCGCCCATCGTCCGCGAGGAGTGGTATTCCGCGAGCTCCTTCTAGGCCAGCTTTGCCGCCAGCTTCCACGAACACTCTTGGACCTCCGCCACGACTCCAACTTCCGCCTGCCGTTCGCCCTGCAGTGACCGCTCCTGCAAGACCTGCTGTTCCGACGTCTCGTATCCCGGTTCTTTCTGCGTCCGGTCGACCTTCAATGACCCAGTATTTCGGCTTCGTCACGATGGATGATGCCTTCTTGGCCTTGTCAAACCTTCCGGCGACTTATCGAAAGTTACCTCCCAATGTTGGGACCGCCTTCGAAAACGCGTCGGCGAAAGCGGCTGAGAAGTTTCTAGCTCAGCCGTATTCAGACGAGGCAATGCTCGAGTTTTTGTGCTTGCCAAAGGTCGGTCTGGCTCCTGGTCATTCCGAAAATGCGTCGCATCGTCTTTCGGTATTTCCAAAAGTGGCTTTCCCGCCTCCCCCGGATCATAGCCGTTCTTCCGGCACTGGGCCGTCCCCGATCAAGCAAGTTGAGCAAGGTCGACTCGGAAACGCTGCAAGGATTCTCGGAGGTCATTCCTCCATCGCTCCGCCATCGCACGAAGTTGTGGACAGCCTCAAGTCGAAGCATCCGACTGGTCCTCGGAATCCGTTTGGCTCCGGCACCGGACCATTCAGCTGTTCGCCCCCGAGTGCCGAAGCCATGGTCGAGGCTTTGAATTCATTCAAGCCCGACACCGCTCCTGGAATCTCGGGTTGGACCGTCAGCCTGCTCAAAATTGCCATGCGATCGGTGACCGTGAGGCGAATGCTCGCCACTTTGGCCGGCATGATGCTCGCGGGAACTGCTCCAGGAAGAAAGTTTCTAACTTCTTCCCGGCTCATCGCACTGGACAAGCCCGACGGCGGTGTGCGGCCTATCGCGGTTGGTGACCTTGTGTACAGACTTTGTGCAAAAAGACCATCATCCGTGGTAGCTTCAAGACCGACTTCCTGTCTCCTGGACAATTCGGCGTCGGAACGAAAGGAGGAGTGGAGCCTCTGATCAGGGCCGTTCAACGCGCTGTTGACGGTACTATYGAAGGTGCAGAGTACAGCCACGTACTCTCGCTCGACTTCCAAAACGCCTTCAACACGCTGGACCGGGGTGACTTGGCAAAGGCAGTCAAACGCTTTTCCCCCGGACTTTGGAAGATGGCTAAATGGGCTTATGACGAGTCCTCCCAACTCGTCCTTTCGGGTCAAGACGGGGAAAGACATGTCCTGCAATCCTCCCAAGGAGTTCGACAAGGAGACCCACTTGGTCCACTCCTGTTCTCCATTGGAATCAGGAAGATATTGGAAGACCTCTCAGTCTTCCTGGGACCCGACAAGGTTGTATTGGCCTACCTGGACGACGTCTATATCCTCAGCAAGTCTCGAGGCACATTTCAAGAAGTTGTCACCTTTTTCAGTGACCCTCGGCTCAGTCTCAAACTGAATGTCACCAAGTCGTTTGCGACGTCGATAACCGAAATCAAAGACGCCGGTCTTTCAATCCTCGGTTCACTCATCGGCCCTCAAGACGCTCGGCGAGACTTCTTGCTCCATAAAATCGAGGAACAAGAAACCAAGTTAGAGAAGCTTGGGGACCTGCCTCACCAGCATGCCTTGCTGGTGTTGAGCAAATGTACGCACCAAGACCTCCGGCATCTGCAAAGGTGCCTGGCCTCTGACGACCTGGTCGAGCTTTGGCAACGACTGGATCAAGCCATTTGGAGGGCGGCTCTCCGAATTCGAGGCTCTAGGGAAGAGGCCGGTCTCGACACTTCTGCCCTGGACGAGGCGATCATGGCCTTGCCTGCAAGGGATGGTGGTCTCGGTCTTCTATCGCACGAGCAATGTGCACCTTTGGCATTTGCTGCTGCGGCAGAAACCTCGGATCACATGCTGGAACCGTTACTAGGGCCTCCGGCGTCACCGCCCAAGTTGACGGACTCGGACGACCCCAACTCGATCGCCCCGCAAAAGGTCCGCTGCGCCAAAATGTTCAAGGCAAAGCGGGACGCTCTTCTCTCAACTCTGGACGCCCAACAATCCAAAACAATTATCGAATCAGCGTCTGGACTTGGCAGGAAATGGCTTTCGATAATTCCCTATCACCAAGGCCTGCGTCTCACCGACTTCGAAGTCTCGGCCGGCCTTCACCTACGAACTCTGCATCCGGGCTCGACCACAATCTGCTCCCTATGTTCGTCCGAGAATTTGGCCGGTCACGCTGAGGTATGCGTCGGTCGGAAACGGTGGATCACCGCTCGACACGAGCAAGTGAAGAGAGCGATCGCCTCGGCCCTCAACCGGATTCAAGGTGTGCGCGTTGAGGTGGAACCCAGCATCGGTGCCACCAACCGCCGCAACGACATTCGAGTGACTGGCTCCAACGACTCGGGACTTTCCAACCACGAGTACGACGTCACCATCGTCTCGCTGTTCACCCGGGACTCAAACGAAACTCGACTTCTGCCCTCTTTACAACCAACTTCACCCGCAGAAAAGAGTCACGCCTTGATCGCCAAATTCCTGAACGCCGTCGCTGCAAAGAAGGTCAACCGACTTCCGGCCAACAACGTCCCATTCAGTCCCCTTATCTTTACCGTCGGTGGAATGATGGAGGCGACGACAACGAAATGCCTGAAGACATGGCAAGACGCGATGTCAGCATCGGCCTTCAAGTCTTTGTGCAATCAGCTGTCCTTGGTTCTGCTTCGAGCGAGGACCAAAACCTTTGTGCTCTAAGGCCTCAACGCCTAGCATAGTGGGAGTAGCAGTCGTCCGAGTAGTGGAAGGTTGTTAGTAGAGGTAAAAAGTCACATTAGACTTGGACATTCCTATAGTCTATAGCTTCTCCAATTTTCACTTTTCCTTAAATTTTCTTTGCGGATTCGAAACCGTCTCCCTTTACCTGTTGTATATGTAAAATCCATGCACCCCAGAACCCCATGTCCCCCTAACCCTAACCCTGCAGGCGGGGCACGAATTGTGAAAGGTCTGGGAAGGGTTAGGGATTTTGCTGAGTTGGGAAGATGATGTATTCGCTCGAGAAAGATCTCATGGAGGCGTAACGACAGTGATGGAGTGTATTGACAGTACATATACGAATGGAGGACCTGGCTATGGACGGGCACGTCAACTTGATGAAGTCGGTTGATCGATCACTTCCGACCACGTGAGTTCGGGATTCGGGTCGAACACCGGAGCGACAAGAAAGACAGGTTTCCATCACTCGTCAACCACGACCAACGAAGAGTACCTCTGGGCCAGGGTGCGCAGCGGTCGTGTTTCTTTTGGAGAGTATTAGCCCTAGTCAATGAGCCATTTACATAACATGATAGCCATGAATTGAATGTGCAAAGTACGGCCACGGCTCAGGCCGCTGTCATGAGCAGCAGCTATCTTGCTGGAACAGCGCTGTCAATAACATGTAGCTCACAAAGTACTGGAGATAGGCAAGATCCCCTGAGCCGTCTTGGAGAATGTCAGGGAAGGTCTTCGCACCCTTATGTCGGGTAGGAGGCGGGTTTGTGAATGCGGCTGGCGTACGCTGCAGTGTCGATACAACGTTGCCTTCCGACTTTCCCGAGGAGAAGATGACCTGAGAGTCATAGTCATAACACGATAATCATAACAGCGGATAGTCTCCTGGCAGTCGGGGAACGGAAGGGCGCAATGCACCTCTGTGCCTCCATGCGTATATGTCGCTCTGGACCGTCATGTACGCTGCTATGAACGGCCTATCTGGTTTCGGCACATGGCGCTGCCCGTATCGAATGTTGACTATGTATTGGGAAACGATTGTGAAACAACACCATCGTCCCCTTCTCGAAACGAGAATGGCGACAACCTCGCGACCACCGCAGCACCTATCGAAAGCTTTTTCGATCTCTTCGCAGTGAACCGCGTCCTTTTATCCCACATAGTCGGAACGTGTGCATGAGCTGTGATAGATTCGATCATCCCACTCAGGGACATCGTGTGACGTCGTTAAATGCATGAAGCGTCCACAATGCCACGAAGCTCCCGAGGACACCCATGTACAGTAAAAACTCGGCCGGTGGACTGCTATCTTCTAATGGTGCTCTATTTCGTTAATAACTGCTCAAACGGCATTTGCAACTTTATAGCTTGTATAGTATGGTGCGATGGATGCCAGAATGGGCCCCCTGAAAGCGTTAAGAACGGGCACCACGATACAGACTAGCTGATGAGGCTGTTTGAGCACGGAAGTTTCGATTTTGCTTTGGTATCTGCATGCATACACGATTCAAGAAAGCTGCAATGTTTATGGAAAAACACACAGCTCACCTGGCCAACTCAGTCGCACCGGGTTACAGTATTATCGAAATGTTTTTCCACAAAACATGCCTCACACGCGCCAAGGCGGAACTCGATCGCGAAGGGACTCAGTCGCGCCGACTGGCAGTAAAATCGACATGTTTGGCGACAAACATAACACACACGCGATCAGCCAGGTTCGATCACATTTCGAGTTAGTCGCATCAAGTTGCAGTAAAATGAAGATGTTTGTCGACAAACATGGCACACACGCACGCCCAGCCAGATTTGATCGAAACTTCAGTCAGTCGCACAAAGTTGCAGCACAATCGACATGTTTGGCAACAAACATAGCACACACAAGCGAGCCCGAGGAATTCAAAAAGTTGACATGTTTGGCGATAAACAATGCGCACACGCGAGGGCATTTTGAACTTTGACTAGGGGTATTCGGCCAAAGTACAGACTGAGATGGGAGGGAAGGGGTATTCAATACCCTAAAAACCTATATAACAGTGCCCATAGAGAAATGTGATCAGCGAGGTCAGAGCTGGATTACAATCTTGCTGGCGACCGTCAAAGCGATGCGAACAGTGTCAATACATGGTGTCCAATGTCGCACTTCCCATGCCTTCGACAAGAGCCGTCTCCCTACAGGTCCGATGTCGATCTCATCCTTATAGATGCTTCGCATAAGCGATGGGCACGGAGACAGATCAAAGAATATGATCTCAGGAAATTTGATTTCGATGAGCTACCGCATTTTTCGATTGTTTTTCCGGCAGAAGGACTCATAAGACTGGCGGTCCTAGTCATCCAGCCCAGCCTCTTTTCCGGGTCTTGGACCGAGCTTCTATCATGTCAAAGTTGGCTAAGGGGTGTGGGACCCCTACCCCTAACTTCCATATAAACCACAAGGTCGACCTTGTGGACTTCGATCAGTGCTAGGCTATCCGACACTTCAAATGGAGCCACATCTGTGGACATCTGGTATGGCTGAGTTGCTCTCGAGAACAGATGTAATTGCGAGCAATGGTTACTTTCGGACAGGAGTAAGTCAAAGGAAGACGGCTGCTACCATTCATGGAGACCGACTTCCGTTGTCTTCTTCTGTATGCCTAGTACAGGGAATAATGTCATTATATGAAGTTTGAGCTACAGAGAGACCCTGTAGCGGGCCTGTGAACAACCACTTGACTTGCCGATAGCTGAACATCACCGCCTATTGCAGCATTTGGTGGATATGCGAATTGTAGAGGGAGGCTTAATCTATCAGGTAGTATAGCTGTATATGTCTAAGTGTCCAGCGCTGCTCTGCCTATTGTATACTTGACTCTAGTCGTCTTTGGCTTTGCCAACCACTTGAGCTTTCTGTAAAAACGGCGAATATACACGGATACGATATGCTACCTGCTTAGGTGCAATCTGGCGAGAGAGAAGCACTGCACATACGCTCACTATTTCGAAGCTCACCATCCCTCGACGGAGCGACTTACCGCGAAGACAGAATGTGTAGCAGGCACAACTTCTGCAGCGTTTAGACTTTGTGCTCGGAAACTTCGCGGCTGCTACTGTCTTACGAACTTTTGTGACTGCTACGACTTTTACAGGCTTTGTAGCTGGTACTCCAGCTACCAACTTTGTGACTGGTACGACCACACAAACTTTGTAGCTGCTACCATCGTCGCAGGTTGCCAGCTACCTCGAGTGCAAGACGTTCTCCAGGGTCAGCTACCCTCGCCTCCCACTTCAGCTACCCTCGGCCGCGGCAGATTCCTTCACATCAGCGGTGCCATTGGGTGTCATCCAATAGATCACCTGTTCGCATCACACCTTATGCCATCTTGCGGAAGGCCGCTCAACATGGCCCTTGTGACCAGTTTTCATAACATTTGTGTAAGAATCGATATATGGCTCAGGCGTTCTCGGCGAGCGTGTCTGATTCCGCCATCTTGAAGACTCCCATTGTCGGTACTGGACTGTCTCAAAGATGCACGCCGAACCATATACCACGAAGTTCTAGTCCACTCGTAGGAAGGAGCTAGGTATCTCACCGACATGCCTCTCGGGATGAACTGGCTGTTTCCACTGGCTTCCTTTCCGCATCCAACACTTCCTCTTACGAGGACAACGCTAGCTCCATCAGGGGCTCAGGGCACGATCTCGAAGTTCTCGTAACATAGTCAATCTTCTGTTCAGTCAATTGTCAGAGGAGGCGGGAATTCTCGTCGAACACACTTCTAGTCTACACCTCTGATCATAGCGATATATAATCGGTCGGCTGATACCATAAGCTCATGACTCCGACTCCGACGCCTACGTGTCCCGCAGTTCCAAGATCAATCAAAGATTCTTGTCCGTTTCGTCTTGTGTGAGAAATTCTCGGTGGCTTTGAACAGCTGGCAGCTATCACGACCATTTGTGATGAATTATAACCCAGGCTCGCATCCCTTGAGTTATCGAATGTACTCGGACTATATACCAGTGGGGGAATGTAAGAGTCAGAAGATGCGTTGTAGTATATAGAGGCGATGCTATGAATATCAGCGCGACTAACTGCAGATCCAGACCTTTGAGTAGGACAGTCGAAGTATTATGCTATTACGATCCAAGCGTAGAAATGGGGAGTTGTAGAGTCGGAAGGGGATAGGGTAGAGAAGTCAAGGACGATTACCAGCTATAAGGCTGAGATCAATGGTGTTTCAATATACATGGAGCATATAGGGTACAACTGGGGCTCTCTTATATAGACAAATAGGGCGACAGAGCCCATGTCCAAGTCATGTGACTGAAGGACAGAGGTTCTGTCTCTGTCATGTGACTGCCKACATAAGTTCTGTCGARTGACATAMCTTATGTCCATGCTTACCAATTCTSGWTCCCTATAGCARAGGTCGCAGAAGCAYGCGACTAAAKTACTAGGGAGCGCAATAGACATCGGATAGCGTAGGGTCGTACAACAAAGGTGACACACTAAGATAGTCGCGACTGGGTCCCATCGTCAAGCAGACCAGCTGCTTGACTACAACATGTTGAGCTTACAAGATAAGAAAGAGAACCGGAATCCATTCGAAAGTATGAATAGTGTTACAACTTAAGTACCTAACTGGAGAGGAAGGTCAGCTGAGGTTCAGTGACTGTTACAGGGAAGCAAGGGCTAGCATCTCCGCGAAGAGTCATGCAACTCAAAATTGCTCCGAAAATCAACTTGATGGATCACAAGACATGAAGGGCATTACCAGGTTCGCAGCAAGGTCTCCGATATACCTATGTGAGGTATTCGAAAATCCTAGCTGTACCGCCGGTCTGTTGAAGTGTCTGCGTCTGGCTGGAGAGTTGAACCGTCGCTAAGATCCGAGGACTGGCATCTGAACTCATGACTCTGCTTTGTTGGGGCTGTAAACCACCTATCAACCGTGAAGGCCATCTAGGTGCACGGGGCGTGCCTCTACATCTATCCTCACTCGAAAATCATGGATACGCCGGTCCATGGTATGCGCACGATATGACTCTCAGTCTCCTATTTGTCCGTCAGCTGGTGCTGAGCTGATAACTTTGGCGAGCGTTCGGCCTCGCAATCATCTCTATGTCACCTTCACCGAAGGGTAAATGGGCCTTTCAGCTGCAGAGCTGAACAGGACAATCGTGCCTAGTCAATCACAGCTGCAGCGATGTATCCTCTGACGGGTATTCACTCGCGTCTATTAGGTAGTGCGTAGCTACTGTGCCATGCCTTGGGCAACCGATCAGGAGCTATGCATGTTCTGATTCGCAGCGCCTGCACCTTCTCCCTCCACATACCCACCTTTGGCACATGAAGAAAAACGAAAATTCAAACACGTCATAAACGCGTCACGGGATGTCGAGATCTCCAGCGGCGGGGACGCGATCCTGGCTTGTTCTCGAGCAGCACAAGTTGTATTCACGTATTCACGAGTATTCAGGTATACTCGTTCTAACCATATCGCCCGTACCCGCATCCACTCCCCATAATCATGTTGGAAGCCCGTCTCGCCAGTGCCGCCGTATTGAAGAAGCTGCTCGATGGTATGTTCTCCATAGTCGATTCATCGCTCCTGCTCAGTCTCGATCTCTAGCCATCAAGGAGTTGGTGACCGATTGCAACCTCGAAGCCAATGAGGAGGGCATCGTAGGTCACCTCGCGTGGCGTGGAGATACGCACTGACCCCTCTCACAGGGATTGCAAGCCATGGACAACTCTCACGTAGCGCTCGTCACTGTTCAGCTGGAAGCCAACGAGTTTGATTCGTATCGATGTGACAGGAATATGCCGCTGGGTGTCAACGTATGTCTCAATCACGCGGAATGTTCCTGTTACTGACGCCTCTATAGCTCGGATCCCTGACCAAGATCCTGCGTTGTGCCAAGGATAATGATGTGGTGACGATCAAGGCCTCTGACGATGCCGACAGCCTGACACTATTGTTCGAGTCGCCAAGTCAGTCTGCCTCCTCATTCCTCGATTGTCCGCTAACCCCGCTCTCCAGACTCTGACCGGGTCGGCGAATACGACATGAAGCTTATGGACATTGACCAAGAACACCTCGGTATTCCCGACACGCAGTACGACGCCACCATCACCTTTAGCTCTACCGAATTTGCGCGAATCTGCCGAGACCTTTCCGCGCTGGGTGAATCCGTCAAAATCGAAGTCGACAAGCAGGGTATCCGATTCTCTTCGGACGGCGAGATCGGCAACGGTAGCGTGCTCCTGAAACACTCGGCCGGCCGAGGCGGCGCGCCGGCAGGAAACACCCGAGGGGAAGGCAAGCCCAAGGTGAAGAAGGAGGCGAAGCGTGACCCGGATGACGAGGATGGAAGCGACGTGGAGCAAGATGACGAGGAGGATGTCAAGCCGGATGTTGACGAGGACGAGGTCAAGCCGGATGTGGATGAGGACGACGAAGATCACAACGACGAAGAGGAGGAGCCGGAAGTCGTGGAGCCCAAGAAGCGAAAGGCGCCGGCAAAGAAGGAGGCGAACGGTCGGGCAAAGAAGGTGAGTCGAACGGCATGAACCCGTGACTCTCACTGACCTCTCGGCAGGCAAAGGACGGCGAAGACGATGGCGAAGTCGGCGTCAGCATCATCCTCCAGCAATCCGTCTCGCTTACGTTCTCGCTCAAGTACCTGCTCAACTTTGCCAAGTCTGCGCCGCTCTCGAAGACGGTCACGCTGAACATGAGCAACGAGGTGCCGCTACTGGTCGCGTTCGAGTTCAGCCAGGGACACATCAACTACTACTTGGCTCCCAAGGTGGGTTACTCGGGCGTGTGTGGCGGGGCAAGGCTGATCATGGTTCGCAGATCGGGGACGACTAGAGAGGGTACACGCTGCATCAGACCGAATTCGGACCTCTGCTGGATCAGTTGTTTCTTGGGCTATACATTTGTAATCATGACATTGTAGACAATCGATGGCAAGAGATGCTATCCAAGGCGAGGATGTGGTTCCGATTCCGCTGCAGTACTCTATCGGCACGCGATAGCTGAAGAGCCGTGTGATCCGAATCTCAGCAATAATCACGATCCATACTCCAACTACCATCTGTACAACAAGGTTCGCGTCACCCGACCACCGCCTACTTTTTCTTGGGCTTGATCTCGTCCGGCAGAACCTGATGAAGCATCACCTGCGTCTTGTTGGACGGGATGGCACCAGTGTAGCCCTTTGACCAGTCGTAGGAAAAGGCGCTGCAAGACGGATGAGCACGCGAGCGATACCAAAGCGAGGGGACTTACTAGGCCAACAAGTTCGAGTCCTTGCTGAACGACGCGTCGACGATCGGTGTCGCCGGAATCTTTTGGTTTGCGTCGCCGTTTTGAAGGTCCTTGGTGTTGTAGGCTACATATCATCAGCAACGGCCCAGCTCTCCAGCATATGAACTCACTCTTCAACCTCGTACGCTGATCCTTGTCCCAGAAGCTCAAAGTCCCATCACTTCCCGCCGTCACAAACGTTCCATGCGCCCTGTTGAATTCGATGGCATTCACGGCGTACACGGCGGTATCGGTTTGCCCTCGGATCGAGGCGTTGGCGACGGGATCCCCTCGGTGACACTTGAATGAAAAGTTTTGCGCTTGGTTCTTTTCATCGGCGTACCTGAAACGTCCCGTCAGCATACGATCTTGTCATCACGAGAAAAGGCACTTACTGAATCGCAACACGTCCTTCGACACTTCCAACAGCATACCCATCTCCGGACGGGAACGCCGTAATCACCCTCGTCTGCATCTTCAACGGGGATTCCTTGCTCTACGCTCAAATCAGCACCCTGCAAGATCCCACCAGAAACCGACTGACACTCTTGATCACACCGGGGTTCTTGAGATCCACGAGACAGATCTGCCTGTCCGCCGTTCCAAACACCTAGACGAGCCATGAGCAAAACCCGAGGACTGACGCGAACGCAACTTACCATCAGGTCGTTCACCGCATCCAACGCATAAACTCGCTCCGGCGCCGTCAACTGTGCAATCGGATTCGGCGTCCTCATATCCCAATACTGTATCACCGTCAGCCGAGGTCCCAGCAACGAAAAAGGAAACGCACCTTGACCATCTTGTCCCAACCAGCCGTGACCGCCACCTGCTGCCCCGCCACCTCCAAGTACTTTACACAGCTGATCGGCCCTTCGTGCGCGGCGATCTGCTGTGCGGGTTGACCGGTTTGCAGGTCGAGGATCTTGGCCGTCTTGTCCGCCGAGCAGGTGAGGAGTTTTGTGCCGTCCTTTGAACGCAAGTGAGATGGTCAGCGAGATGTGGGGGAAGGGGTGAAGGAATCGCAGCTGGAAACCGCCGATCGTTCGCGACAAGATAGGGAAAAGGCTTCGGAAAGTTGCGCGCCATCCAAGCCAAGCACAACGACGGCGTCGACAATGCACGTCTAGCTCGCTCGCGCGTTTCGAATCCAGGGACGCAGCTTGTCGCGGTCGCGCGCGTACGAGGCATCCTTGGGTTCCGATATGTGGCGATCTCTCCCCATTGCTCGTCCGCTACCGCGTCGACTCCCTGCGCATAGCATTGTTTTCTCCTTTCTCTCCTGTCCTCCAAGGCGCCTTGAAAACTTGAACTGCAGCGCCGTCGACCCCTTTCGCGCATTCCACAACGGGATACGTAGGTTCCTGTCAGCCGTGCTCCCGTTGCCTCGGCAGTGTCACGGCCCAGACTGCTCGTCTTCCCCCAGATCATCTCTCCATCTCGAAAAGTGGCTCAACGGGCATCACCTTGGCCATTTCCAGCGCCATCGGATCTCCGTTTGCGCCCGCGTCCTATAACGCTGCTCGATGAAGATGATAAAGGTCTCCTATCCTTTCCGCTGCGCCTCTGACGGAGCAGTTTAAAAACCTCGCCGACCTTGACGACCTGCGAGTCCCATCGCATGCCCCTTCCCGGCTGTCAACGCGGTGCTATCCCTCTCCCGTCTGTCCGATCGCGTTCCCCCGAATCGCCAATCATTCGCCGTCAATCGTGAGTGATCCCACTTTGTCATCGAGAGCCCGCGAAAGATTCGCGAATCAACAACGGACCACATCTCGTTCCCCGAAACGGAGAGGCATCTCCAGAGACAGTCCGAGGCCAGACTGGCGTCGATAGGAGACGCCCACGTCGTCTCGCGCATCCTACGACGCTTTCCGCGTGTTGATGGTTTTCGGAATGACAGGACATTCTCGCTAGCTTGAGCGGACTCTGATCCTCAGGCTGCACTCGTCCGTGATGCCCCGCGGCGCTGTTAGTCTCCTCGCGCGTCCTACGACGCACTCGAAGAGGAATCTTTGCTCCGCTAGACGAAACCATGGATTCTCGCTCCGCTCGGGGAACTGGCTACGCCGTCGAAGCTGTTCTCGCGCGTCCTACGACGCACTCGGGAAGGCTCCCTCGCTCCGCTCGACGAGGCACTGATTCTCGCTGCGCTCGACGAGAACTAATTCTCGCTTCGCTCGACGGAAAATTGATTCTCGCTTCGCTCGTGTTTCTCCTCGCTTCGCTCGACGCCGCTCAGGGCGGCCCTCGCCCTCGTCTCGCCGCTCTCGTCTCCCTTCGGTCGACTCGCCGCTCCTCGACTCAAACTCACCTTACTCCACGCCAACCCCAGCGCCGGCCCGTCATGCTGCACACTCGCCTTTGGCACGACCTGCCCCGTTCCCGCGCTGACCTCGTACACCCTGACCTGATTATCCCAACTGCCGACGGCCAAAAAGTCGGCGACGGGATTAAAAGCGAGTTTGGATACGCTGTCGTCTGGTCCTGGTTGGACTAGGACGTCTGGTGGTTTGGATGCGTTGAGGACGTTCATGGTGGTGTGGTGTGGGTGGTGTGGGTGGTGTGGGTGGTGTGGAAGGGAATAGCAGGGAGGAGTGCTGCCCTAGTTGGATTACTGATTGTGATCAACGTCAGGTCGATCAGCGAGTCAGTCACGTGATTACAACGAGGGAGGAAGGGGGGAAAGGGGTCAAGGTGGAGGTGGAACGTAGATCAACATTATTGATCAACACAACCTTGTTCCTGTCATTACCTACGTCCAGACTATACCATGGTAAGCACCCAGTCCCTACAACACCACAACACGCTGACTCCCGTCGATAGTCCGAACAAGACGGTACATCTCCTCCCGCTCCCACTTGAAACACACCTCACTCATCCCTCCATCACAGAATACAAACAGGCATTCGCACTCTTTGACAAGCGCGGACAGGGAAGGGTCCCGCGGGAGCAGTTGGGCGAGTTGTTGAGGAGCTTGGGGCAGAATCCGACGCAGGGAGAGGTGAGGGAGTTGCAGGGGACGATGGGGCAAGCGTGTGAGTCCGAGTCGAGGCCGAGCGAAGCGAGGAAAGTGTCTTCCCGAGCGAAGCGAGAAGAAAGTGTCTCCCGAGCGCAGCGAGAAGAAAGTGTCCCGTCGAGCGAAGCGAGAATCAGTGTCTCGTCGAGCGCAGCGAGAATCAGTGTCTCGTCGAGCGCAGCGAGAATCAGTGTCTTCCGAGCGAAGCGAGCATCCCTTCCGAGTGCGTTGCAGGACGCGCGAGAACACCTTGCCGCAGGCAATTCTTCGAGCGCAGCGAGGATTCCCTCTGAGGGCGTCAAAGGACACGCGAGCGAACGGAGACGCCTTGTCGCGGGGTAGCGAAAGGAGGATCACTATTTCCGCTGCCAGAGTAAGGATTTCGGGACAAAAACGGGCCGCGCGATCCCCCTCGGACGGGATCCCGGGCAAAAGGCGCCCGGCATCTCGAAGACGCGGTGAGATGGGCGCAAGGCGCAGCGGCGATCCGGTATCCTGACGTCGGACCACCCAATACGGCGCTACACCTCGATAGGAAGGAACCACATCGGTCGCGCGCTCTCGACCGCGGTCCTTCCTATCGCCCACAGACGAAACCCGCGCTGGCGTTGTCGGGCGGATCCGCCGCACGTACTCCCCGGGACAGAATGGGAAAACCCGGCACGTCGTTCGTCCCGCGAGGAACGCCGTACATCCCGGGCATCGGCTCGGGAACACTCCTCTCTCCCTGCCAAAGCACGTCGTAGGATGCGCTCGAAGGTCTCATGATCGTGCCCTGCCCGCGTGACGGACACGAGCATACCGCAGCGCGGCTCCCGTCAGCGGACAGCCGTGGACCCTGGAGAAAAGCGCTGGGCATGATGTTGTCGAAAGGCTGCGCCCGTGCGCATCCGCCACCGGAACATTGCCGCCCTCTTGCGCAAGACCTGGCCCCGCAGACAAATCCGCCCTTGGACCTCGGCAGGCGCCCAAACTCGTACTTTGCGTCTCGGTCGCATCATGTCCCTATCCCGAACGCTAGGACTGACTTCCCATCCCCCTTAGTCGACTACAACGAGTTTCTGCAAATCCTGAACCGACCGAACGGGTGGCGACCGGCGGGAACGGAAGGTGCGTCTTTGCGACTCCCTTGAGGGGTTCTCCATCGCTGATTCTTCGCTTCTCCTCGCTTTCGCCTCCCTTCCATTTCCTCGCACTCGCACCGATCCTCCCCGCCGTTCGCACACTTGGCCCGCCCCGCCCGCTCCCGCAGACGAATTCGTCAAGGGCTTCCAAGTGTTCGACAAGGAAGGCCGCGGCCGGATCGGCGCCGGTGAGCTGCGCTACGTGCTCACCCAGCTGGGCGAAAAGATGACGGACGAAGAGGTGGACGAGTTGTTGAAGGGGTTCCCCGTTGTGTGAGTCCTGCCTTTCGTACGGGGCCAAGCGATGGGGCTGATCATCTGTGGGCTGTAGCGACGGGCAGATCGACTATGTTCAGTTTGTGCGAAGCATCCTTAGCCAGTAGACGAGTCTCTCTCCTGCGTTCCATGCGTTTGTATGGTCTTTTGTAGCGATGAGCGGTGAATGATGATTGTGGACATGTACCTTGCCAGCTAGCTACCTTGTACTTGGCCTGATTGACCCGGATGGTGATGGTGCGCCCGTGCGAATCGGAAAAGAAAGATGACTCGATTGCGAGCGACGGATTGAAGCAAGTCGAGTAGAGTGAGTAGAGCGAGTAGACGTCGGCGAGGAAGAGTACAGGCACCCCCCAACATGATCCCCGCCAATCAAATCCCCCAGAATGAGGTCACCCAACCCGCCGACGCCGCCCTCCCGCCCGCGGCGCAGCAGGACCCGAACACACCGTCGCTATGCCTCATGATCGACAACTATGATAGTTTCACGTTCAACCTCTACCAATACCTGTGTGAGCTAGGGGCCGAGATGATGGTCAAGAGGAATGATGAGATCACGATGGACGAGGTCGAGGTGAGTGGATATATCGTATTGATGATGCCGTTCGTAACAAACCGCCCACTCGCTCGCTTCGCTTCGCTCGTTCGTTCGTCCGCCGCAGGAACTCTACACCTCCCGCCGTCTCCGCTCCATCGTCATCTCCCCCGGTCCCGGTCACCCGCGTACCGACTCGGGCATCTGCCGCAGCATCATCACCTGGGCCGCCGGCAAGGTCCCCGTCCTGGGCGTCTGCATGGGCCTCGAATGCATCGTCGACGTCCTCGGCGGCGAGATCGCGTACGCCGGGGAGATCCTGCACGGCAAGACGAGCCTGGTGACGCACGACGGGCGCGGGTGCTTTGCCGATATTCCGCAGTTGATTCCGTCGACGAGGTATCATTCGTTGGCGGCGAGGTTGAAGACGTTGCCCGAGGCCTTGGTCGTCACCGCGACGACGCAGGAGAGTGGCGTCATTATGGGTGTCCGGCATAAAGAGTACACGATCGAGGCCGTGCAGTATCATCCGGAGAGCGTGATGAGCGAGGGCGGACGGGAATTGCTCAAGAATTTCCTCCGACTCGAGGGCGGCAAGTGGGGAGGCAAGAATGAGTGGTGCGGTGTCGTCCCTCACGACGCCCCGAACGGGACACACCCCGTCGCACCCGCACCCGCCAAATCCGCCCTCCCGACCATCCTCGACCGTATTCATGAACAACGAATCGCCGACATAGAGGCTTCCTCTGCCCTCCCGTCCTCAACCCCGGCAATCCTCACCACCGCACTCCGCCTACACGCCGCGCCACCCATCACGCCGCTCCTCGCGCGAATCTCGCAAACGCTCCCCGCTCACCCGGCCGTCATGGCCGAAATCAAACGTGCCTCGCCCTCCAAGGGCGACATCTCGATCCGCACCTCGGCCCCGGAACAGGCGCTCAAGTACGCCCTCGCCGGTGCCTCCGTCATTTCCGTCCTGACCGAACCGAAATGGTTCAAGGGCGCGCTGTCGGACCTCTTGTCCGTCCGGATGGCCCTCGACGCCCTGCCGAACCGACCGGCACTCCTGCGCAAGGATTTCATCATCTCGACCTACCAAATCGACGAGGCACGCTTGCACGGCGCCGATACCGTCCTCCTCATCGTCGCGATGCTCTCCACCGCACAGCTACAACTCCTCTACGCCTACTCGGTCTCACTCGGGATGGAACCCCTCGTCGAGGTAAACAACGCCGACGAACTCTCGACCGCGCTCGACCTCGGCGCCAAGGTGATCGGTGTCAATAACCGAAACCTTCACGATTTCAACGTCGACATGGGCACCACGAGCCGCCTCGCCGACGTCTTGCGCGCGCGAGGGCGGGAAGACGTCGTCCTGTGCGCCTTGAGCGGGATCACGGGCCGGGCCGATGTCGAGCGGTACGTCGAGCAGGGCGTCAAGGCCGTGCTCGTCGGTGAATCCCTGATGCGCGCCGAGGATCCCAAGGCGTTTATGCACGAGATGCTCGGCCTGAGTTCGGCGTCATCGACGCGGGAACAGCAGCGCCCGCTCGTCAAGATCTGCGGCGTGCAGCGCTTCGAGGATGCCAAGGTGGCCGTCGAAGCCGGGGCAGATTTCATCGGGTTGATCTTTGCAAGGTCAAAACGCCAAATCGCGCTTCCCGTCGCCCGGCAGATCGCGTCATTCATCGCCACGCGCCGCGCCAACGCGGCTGCGACCTCGGAAATCCTCGACGACCTCTTGGCCACCGCCACCTCGGCCGCGGACCCACTCGCGCCTGTCCCCTGGTTCACCACGCACGCGCGCAACCTCGCCACACGCAGAAAACCGCTCCTTGTCGGCGTCTTCCAAAACCAACCGCTCGCGTTCATTCAATCCTGCATCTCCGCCGTCCCGCTTGACGCCGTTCAACTGCACGGCGACGAGCCCGTCGAATGGGCGCGTCAGCTCTCCGTACCGGTAATCAAGGCCTTCCGTGTCTCCCCAGATTCCGGCGAGATTCAAGGTCCCGCCTCGGTGGACCGCGCAGGATGCAACCACCTTGTCCTCCTCGACGCCGCGGGGAAATCGGGCGGCGCGGGCGGCGGCGAAGGCATCTCCTTTGACTGGTCCGTCGCGACCTCGATCGTTGACCGCGGCGAAACCGGCACTCACGGTGCCTCGCGCTTGCCGATCATCCTCGCCGGTGGCTTGCACCCGGGAAACGTGGCCGAGGCCGTGCGTGCCGTGCGGCCGTGGTGCGTGGATGTCAGTTCCGGGGTGGAGAGTGCCGATGGGGGGGCCAAGGATGCCGGCAAGGTGGAAGAATTCATACGGAACGCCAAGGGAGCGTAGGGGTAGTGATGGTTTCTGTATCGCATATGCATAGATTAAGAGAGTGCAAGGCTTTGATCAAAACCGGAAGAGCGCCATGTGTTGCTTGACCTTGCTCATCCTCACCTCGTCCTCGGCTTGAAGTCATGCCGAACTCGGAACTCGGAACTCGGGCGCTAATTTCTGTTTCCTTTGTCTTGGAAGCGGTGCATGCGAAATCCGCTATTATACTTACTCATGGCCATCATGAACATCCCTCTGTCACTCGTCTCACTCGGAAATCTGATTCATCCCAAACATGGGCTTCCTCAACTCGCTCGTCGGAAACGTCGCCGCCCCACCACCCCTCCAAGGCGTGGGCCGTCCCATCGGCGTATGTCCGCCTCTTCCCTGCCTCGGCGCACTCCTAACGCCCCCCTCTCGCAGGTGATCCCCTACTTTACGCAGCACAACCAGCAAATCGCCCTCCGTGTCCGGGAACGCAAGATGTCCTTTAGCGGGGATGATTTTACCGTCAAGGATGCCGTCTCGGGCCAGGTCATGTTCCAGGTTGACGGGAGTGCGATGGCGATCAGGGATAATAAGAGTGAGTTCCATTTCGAGAGGTGGGGATGGGGACGTCGAGTGTACGGAGTGTGAGATCAATGATTCAAGTGTGCCGGGAAGGAGCAGCGAGACGAGTCGAATGGAATTATGGACGTGTTCATGATCAAGGGATGAGTTCAAAAAGACATAGCGAAGGGTCGAGAAACGGACGGGAATGGACCACGGACGGAACCTCCACACTTCGATGCATCCAAAGCTCCTCGAGCCCGTCGTAGGACGGCACGAGCTCCCACAGCGGACCGAGAGAAGGTGGGATGTGGCCGTGATAGGCTTAGCCTACCGCTCAATCTTCAACAACTCTCACCGCGCCGTGCTCGACCCCATTCCACTCATTCAAGACTCCCTCGTATCTTATCCTTCCGCCTTCTCCGTCCTCCACGCTCACCCACGCCCTCTCCACAGCGATCCTCGACGCCCGTGGCCAACCGCTCTTCAAACTGAAAAAACAGCTCCTCTCCCTACACAGCACCTACATCGGCTATGCCCCGACCAGTAAGGAAGAAATCTTCACCGTCAAATCCTCCTTCAGCTTTGGGACCAAGTTGACCGCCACCTTCCGCAACGTTGCCGGTGACGGGCGGGAGATGGAGCTAGTCTTGAGGGGGAATATCTTGGATCGGAGTGCGGAGATTACCACGCGCGAAGGGGTACCCGTCGCGCGGATCTCGCGGTCGTTTGCGAATGCGGGGGAAATCTTCTGTACGTACGGCGCTCTTTGTCCATTCGGAAACTTACTGATTCCATCTTCCTCTAGTCGACAAGCAGACGTATATCGTCACCATCGCTCCGGGCGTCGACGCCGCCCTTCTGCTGGCCATCTGTATCTGTCTCGTGCGTATCTGTCATGTCATCCGTCACGGCTAGCTCGCTGACCTCGCACGTGGACATCGATAGGACGAGAAAGCAAACGACTCAAGTTAGACGGCCGTCACGACAGTTGTATCGATCCCGCTATCATGACAATCAATCGCAACGCCCTGTATGTGTTCCTGATAATACTGTTGTATCATGTTATCCTTCAAAGTCCAGATTCCATGCAAGCCTGCGGCAGACAAGGGGAAATGAATCGTTGTTCCGTAACAACGACCAGGGATAGATTGTTACACCTACCTCGATGACATCAACGCCACGATCACCCGAAATACCACTTCGCTAGGACCAGCTCGCATCCCTTCCCCTGGCTTCGAACTTCCCCTGCACCAAACGCCGACGTGGCTTCTTTGCCGGAAATTTGTCGAGTCCAATACTGCGTAAACCGGAACGCATGTTGGAAGCGACGGTTTCAACGGCACGCTCCTGCTGCAGCCATTCCCCATGCCATAATGACATGACGTAGGTAGAAGAGCGTCCATGACTCCAGGGATTAGAAACCTCAGCGGTATCGTAGGGTAACACAACGACATCTCTGGACTGCTTCGATTCCTATGAACGGTCGTATCCAACCTGAAACACGCAATATAGACAGTTGCACGATGACGTAAGCCTCTGCTCACGTGGCCGGAGAATACAGGCCGAAGTGATAGCCGAAGACGAATATGAAAGGAAACGAACGTCCTTGTTCTTCTAGTTGACAGTCAAATCATCAACACGTCTTCTCGCACAGCAACATCATAGCCCTGCTTCACTGCCCGCCATGGGCTCGCCGACGCACAGACGCTCCACTGCTGCGATGCCCGCGAGCCAAGAAGCGATCCAGCGCGTCATCCTCCCGGCGTTGAAGCGGACGTTTGGGGCGTACGTAAAGAATCGAGCGTTGATACAGAAGTTGATCTCTGGTGAGCCGTCGGTGTGGATGTCCTTTGGAGCGGGACTAATTGAGGGGGATGATAGCGTCGTTCGTGGTTTATGCGCTGCGGAGCACGTATAGCAATCTGTCAGGAGGTAACAGAAAGAGCAAAACGAACAAGGATGATCATCCGTCATCGAGAACTCGTAAGTCCTACTGTCACTTCATACGGTATCATTCTAAACAGAAACCTTGATTTGAAGCTCGGAAACCCAAAATCCAAATCGACGCAGTATTCTACGCCCGACTCGTGCGTCTCCTCCGGATCGTCGTCCCAGGCTGGAAGTCTCCCGAGGCGTTGATGCTCGCCCTGCACAGTGGATTCTTGGTGATGCGCACCATGTTGAGTCTCTACGTTGCTGATCTCGATGGAAGGTATGACTCGAAGTCTGAGCATGCAATGCGGCGCTGATGAGATGCTATATGACGGAAATAGAATCGTCTCGTCCCTGGTCCGTTCCGATGCCCAGCTATTCACGATCAACATCGTCAAGTGGCTGGCGATCTCCGTTCCGGCGTGTTACTGTAACGCGATGCTCGATTTCCTGCAATCCAAGTTGGCGTTAGCATACCGGACAAGGTAAGAAATCCGTTGAAGGCGTGCCCAGGTCGTTGCCGATTGAGAGTTTTTTCGTTGCAGGTTGACGGAGAAGACGCTAGGAACGTATCTTGACGATGGTGATGAGACAAAGACCGGTCAGGTATTCTACAAGCTGGGTGATTACGTTCATTTCGTGGGAAGACCGCATTCTCATCCAGTTATTTCGTGCCGTTTCAGCGAATCTCGATGATAGGATAAAGAACGCGGACCAGTAAGCCATCTGCCGAGGACACTGTCTTGTTGGCAATAATGTTTGACTCTCTCTGTGTCTCTCGATAGAATGATCACAGTCGACATTCAACGATTCTCCAACCACCTTGCCGAAATCTACTCAAACATTGCCAAACCTGTCCTTGATTGCTTGTGAGTGACATTATCCTTTCTTACCGAACACGCGAGTGACTGATTCTTTCTCCATCTCTTCAGGCTGTACAACTACCAGCTGTCGAAGAATGTCGGTGCCGAGGGACTGGTCATACTGACTATACTCGTACAGGCAACTGCGGGACTGCGTGAGTCGTAACGCGCGATACATCTCAAGTCACGCCAGAGTCTGATGCAATCCTGCGGCTTATAGTTCGCGCGGTGACCCCTCCTTTCGGCACGTACGCTGCTCACGAAGGTCAGTGACAGCAACGGAGTTTGAGGGACCCACGTTCTAAACAGTTTCCGCATGCAGCGACGCTTGAAGGCGAGTTGCGGTATACCCATTCAAGGCTGATCGAGAATGGTGAGTAGACCCCAGTGCACCGTCTTCTGTATTCGGTATTCGATGTTGAATCGCGTCCAACCGCAGCGGAGGAAATCGGTTTTTACCGCGGACACTCATACGAGAAAAACGTGGTCGAACGGTCTTACTTTGGCTTGGTGAAGCATATCAATCGAGTGTTGAAGGTTAGAATATGGCATGGCGTAGTGGAGGAGGGAATTGTGAAATGGGTACGTTCCCGCATTTCTTTCTCTGATCCTGGAACCTCGAAGCTAATGCGCCATTTCACACAGCTTTGGGGTAGTTTCGGTGTATGTTGATTATTCTAGGTTTCGAGAAGACGCTGATGCTTCATCTCCTGCGTTGCAGCTTTGTCTCTGCGCGATACCCGTCTTCGTCAAGATACCCGGCATGACGAACGTTACTGACCTCGGTTCTCGAACCGAAGGTGAGTAGCATCGCTGTGCCAACCCACCGGCATGTCTGACTGACGTTGGTTCGTTCAACGAAAGGCTTCGTCACCAACCGACGGTTGCTCCTGAGCTCCAGCGATGCGTTTGGCAGGATCATGTACAGCTACAAGGAGTTGGCTGAGCTAGCCGGCTATACTGCGCGAGTCTCGGATCTGCTGGATACCATGGACGAAGTCGAGGCCGGCAGATTTCAGAAGCAACTTGTCAGTTCAGCCAAATCCGAGGAGAACGCGAAAGGTGAATCCGTCGCTCTCGTCGCGTTTAGACACTGATGCGAATCTTATTATAGTTCTGTCCGGTCGAGGGAAGATTGTCGAATCCGCTGACATTCGGTTCGAGAATGTACCGATCGTCAGCCCTGTAGGCGAGGTGCTGGTCGCTGCACTATCATTCGAAGTCAAGCAAGGGGAAAATCTTGTGGTGCAAGGTCCCAATGGATGCGGCAAATCGTCACTCTTCAGAATCCTGGGCGGACTTTGGCCAGTTTACGGTACGTGTCGCGCTTTAACTGTCGAGCGGAGACTTATCAGACCTTCTCCAGGCGGAACCGTACACAAACCCTCCGCTCGAGAATTCACCTACATCCCCCAACGACCGTATCTGACGACCGGGACATTCCGCGACCAGATCATCTACCCTCAAAGTCAGGCAGAGTTCTTGGCGACTGGCAAGACCGACCACGATCTGGCTGTCATTCTCGAAAAACTTCACATGACGCACCTGCTCCAGCAAGAAGGTGGATTAGATGCGCGCAAGGAGTGGAGGGACGCTCTCTCCGGAGGAGACAAGCAGAAAATCGCGATGGCTCGGTTGTTCTACCATCGACCCAAGGTAAGCAGGCAGAGATCGCGAGACTTGGATTTGCTCACACGAAGCCATCTAGTACGCCATTCTTGATGAAAGTTCTTCGGCAGTTCCGCTTGAAGTGGAAAAGGTCATGTATGAGCAAGCTATGGGTAAGTTGCTTGCTAACACCCCTGAGTACTGTCTGACGTTCTGTATCTAGCTCTCGGAATCACCCTCTTGACCGTGTCTCACCGGCCGTCTCTGTAAGTTGGCGTGGATCATGACTTGACTCTAGCTGATCGGTTGGTAAAGTCTGCAATATCACCAGCGTATATTGGAATTCGACGGTCAAGGCGGATACGTCTTTGCGAAGCTAGACCCGAGCAAGCGATTGGCATTGCAAGAAGAGCGTCAAGTTCTGGAAAGGAAACTCCAGGATCTGCCCAAACTGGTATCGAGATTGGAGGAGCTCCAGGCTATCAAGAGGGAAAGAAGGCGGGCCGCCGCGTCAGCATCGTAAGCAGATAATGTGTTTTCGCATTGACTTCTTCCATGTCTGCGCACTTCACAATGCAGAAGACGTTGTACAACAAGCAATGTTCAAGATAATGTTGTAGACGCATACAGTTTTGTATTCCAGCATGTCCCATGTCAGCCGATTTTCTCCCATCTCCACGGACCATTATAACAGCTGCCAAGTTGCCATCACCACCCGTTCGACTTCGTGTCCACTTCAGGCACTTGCCCCCACTGCTCCTCGACCGGTTCCTCTGGAAGCTCCCTGGGTTCTTCTGGATACGCATTCCACTTGATCCAGAGCGTCGATGGTTCCGAACAAAAGACTGTCCATTCTTCGAGATCGCCAGCGCGTCCTGAAGCACCAGGGCAGTCGCCGAATCCGCCCAAGGCCCGACAGAGCGTTCGCTTGCTGCCTGCACACGCTGCCGCTACCTTCGGGTCCGCCCATAAGGCACTCATCACCACCTTTGGGGCTCGCCAGCGTTGAAGTGTGTCCCTAACGATTTCCCGTATCTCTTCGTCCGATTTCGGCTGCATCCGCTTTCCATTACGGAAGCCTTCTCCTGCTCCGCGAGGTTCGTGAATGTGCCTCGCTGCCAATCTGCACAAAATAGGTCAGCACGCAATCGCTGTTCGAGGGGTAACCAGAAACTGACCGGTGTGGGTGAAGTCTTTCCCCACTCTCGGGCATGAACGGCAATTCGGACGTCCTCACGCTTCTCGGACTCCTCATGGGCTGTCCGCCAAGTCGGAAGATGGCGGTCTGAGTCGCATAGAGCGGTCGTGTAGGATCGTCGTCGTGGTACGATGGGTGAGATGAGATCCCGACGCCGCCGATAGTCGAGGTGTAGCCCCAATCTATCGAGGCATATCGTTAGCGTCCATCTGACCGCAGAATCAGAAAACACTGACCTTCTGCGGCATCACACCATGCTTGGAATTCCTGCTCGTTCATCTCGAACTTGTGGTCGGAATGCTGCAGACATTAAGGACATCGCGTTAGTAACTGCCCTCACGATCAGTTCGAGCAACTTACCCTGAACACCCGATCTGTTCTTCCCGTCGGATCCAGAAATCCCTTCTGCCCATGAGAATGCGAGTGCTCCGCAGCTTCGCTGCGCGGGAATTTCGCGTTGAACTGTACGTGTCACAAGTCTTATCAGCTCTTTCCCACTTGGGGAAAATGATTAACGCACCTCGAAGTTTGGCGTAGAGATCAGAACGATCCGAGGTCTGAAAGTGCCAAAGACCATTTGTGGGAACATACGGAACGACGGGCCGTCCAAATGTTCAACCCTGTGTATCGGCAACAGCACAGACACGAGAAGGGGATTGTGTCAAGATGGCTCGTTCCACCACAGCAACGAGATCAGTGAAAAGGCACTTACAGCTCGAGCGCAACGATCGCCTCAAACCCTTCTAGTCGCCTATTATGCTTCTCCAACCCACCCTGCCAGATCTCACACTCCATCCTCTGCCATCGCGGCGTCACGTACGTTTCCGTGAACTGATAATCTGTCTGTTCCGGTTCCGTCGGGGGAGCGGTCACTTTGACGGCTTCAGGGATGACTGTTGGGTCGACATCGAGTCCAGCGATTCGCTGGGAGAGAGGATTAGTAGAGGGAGACGGGATTGCGGAAAGGACGTACGTGAAGAAACAGTTCGCGAGTCTGCGTTCGGTCGGTGTTATGATCTTCCTTGTCCATATCTTCCTCTCCATCGGAGCCAGAGATCTCGGGAACCGCCCTGATTGGCTCCTCGGGCACTGTCGCCGCCGGTTCACAAAGCACCCTCAGCAAATCCCCCTGCCCACATCCGACATCCAAGACACTCTTCACGCCTTCCCTCCGTAAAACATCGAGCGCCCACTCGATCCGCTGCATCTGCAACGAAGGACTGAAGCGGATGCCGACACGTTCGATCCCATGTTCGACCATGGAGACTTCTCGGGTGGTTGAGAGTTGTGCTGCGGTGGTCTGCGCCGAGGGAGAGGTCAGGGACGGGTCGTATGCCGGATCCTCGTCGATGTTCTCGGGAACGACATCGGGAATGGCTGGCGAGGGTATGGCGGAGGAGAGGACATGGTGGAGTGATGGATAGGCGGACATGATAACGCGAGGAATGAGGGAGGACTTGGACGCTTTCGGGTGAGAGAGTGAAGTGGATTAGCACGAGCGACGTCACGGCGCTACATGTCCGGACTCACTATCGGATCCAATGTGCTTTCCGCAGTAAAAGACCGTCCGTTGGGTGACTCCAGCTAGCGAACGTATATCAAGGTCGACGCTGTCGATCTCTGTCGAAAGATAGCAGAAGAAGACGGATTGGAAAATTGAAGACAATGGCGACGTCGCACGGCCCGATCGCTTCGGTTTCGGTTCACTTATTACGCGGTGACTGTTCCTGGTCGGACTGGCTGGGAAACTATGACCAGCTCGGTAACCTCTGGCGCCTGGTGACCTTTCTCTGTCTGTCGTGGTAATCTTGGTATGGTCTGACTGCTATACCGGGGGAAGCCCTACGTCTGTTCAGTGGATGTCAAGCGAGCCGCGATGCGATCGTGCTGCCGCGATATGCGATTCAACAGTATCCATGTCGTACTGTACGCGGACATAAATTCCAGCTGGAAGAGAAAGCTGGGGAACCCCGCGCGGAGACTCCGCCGGCGCAACATGTGATCTCTCCTGAATATCGAATGTCAGCGATACAGCTTTCCTTGGCACTCTTTCGGGATTCTCGGAGGTTCAGCGACCTTGCAGGAGGCCGAAGCATCCTCTGCTATCATGTCAGCATGGAGATCGGTCCCACAGGTGGTCCCATCTTTACTTGCTGGGATCCTTGCCGGAAGCTGCTCCGGAAGCACAGGATGCTATCCGGTATTGGAGCTGACACTGAGTCTGCCCCCTGGAGCGCCTTCGCAAGCATGTTCAAATGCCCAATACAGCGTGATTTGTCCACTTCACAACCTATTGGAAAGGTACTGCTATACCATGATTCCGCAGAGATGCTCCCGATGATATCGGCATTCGTCAACTGGATTCGAATAATACGCGTACAACGGAGAGCCGCGCTTTATGGTTTAGAGGTTTGAAGACAGAAGATCTCGCGACCGTGGGCATCGTCGGGAGCCGCGAATGGGACCATGCGTCGTTGGATTCCGTCATGCTCCGACTGACACAGAGGCTCGAGAGTCCCACCAGAACTCTATTGTTGCGTTTGAGCCAATTGACCCGAGCCCACTTCGTATTGATACTATTGACGAACTGTCGGCCGCTTCGTATTGATACTATCGAGGAACTGTCGGCCGTGGGAAGACTCGTTTTATAATCGGGCAGCGGCGTGTGAAGTCCCGAAACGTGAATGCAAACGAGGTTGTTGCAGCTGGTTGCCATCGCGTTGCTAAGTTGCTTCATTGTGCGCCAGGACGAGGACAGAGAGCTGTTTGCGGATGAGGTGCCCCAGCGTGTCAGCCGAGATCGCAACAGAGCCTTGTGTTTCGGGTCGTCCTGCGTTGATTGATATGTCGCCATCGTTTCCAGCTTGATGACGTCTACGAGCCGAGTCCATGTGCGGCTCTTTCCGGTAGTATGGATCGTCGACCACTCTTCCGGCAATGTCGAGGGCTGCCTGTCGTACGGAACGATATTTCTCGCTGCGCTGGTTGCGCTGTTGATTCTGAACGGAGACGCCTTGGCATCGACAAAGGACAATACGCCACGCCGAGAGCCCGCCATCAGCATAAGGATCTCCCTTCTCTTCCGCCAACAAGCTTACCTCTACACCTCCGGAGCAGTCCACATCCACGGCTGCGCAAACGTCACCACCTGATCTTCATACACCTCACGCAAGCCAAGCGCCTCCAACTTTTCCCCCTCCCCCTCCCTTGCATTCGCCATGCGGAACGAAGAACCGGGATGCCAACTTCTTTCGAGACCGAGCTTTGCTGCCCATTCCTCGGTCAGACGATAGAACTTCACGTCTCTCCCCCCACCACCCAACAACATCACCTGCCCGTGCCCCGAATCGGAGACCTCGTACGCCTCGGGTCCAGCGACGACGTATGCAAGTTCAGGCCGGCGCTGACGCCAGTCGCAGTCGGCACCGTATGCGGCTGGGGGAACAGTGAAGGGGTCGTACGGGCGTGGCCAGTGTTCGGGGATGGAGCTGTTACTGATGGAGAGGTTTGCCCAGAGGACAGGGGCGCTGGACCGTTGCCGATTCAGTGAAGAAGGTAGAGAAATTTGGAAGTGGGAGCGGGAACGTACTAGTATGCCTGTATCCATAACTTTTCCGCGAATCGTTTCCCCTTTGCACTCTCGACCACGGGAACGTACGCCAAAGTCTCTTCTCCTGCCCATCCGTAAACGTACCAAAGCCCAACACCACCTCTCTCCACCGTCTCCTTCGTCACCAACAGAAACTCCACAACTCCTTTCGCATCCCCTCGCTCCCGCTCGAGGGCCTGCAAAACATCCTCTGGCGACAAATCGATAAAGTCTTCCCGCGTGTCGATGGAGAGGCGAACGACGGGGTTGTATCCTTCGTGCGCGGCAAGAGAGAAGTCTTGAGCGATGCGCTTGAGGATGTCGGACGAGGTAGGATGAGAAGTGTAGAGTGTCAGGTTGTCGGGAGTGAAGGTACGGATGAGAGCCATGTTGCGGTTTGCGGTCGTCTCGTGCGATACAGCGTTGGAGTTGCTGTTGCGTATTGTTATGAGCGATGTTGTGGCACGAGTGTGCGAAGACGTACAGACCGAGGGGATGCGCGATGCCTAAACACATCATAGTTTGACCAGGTTCGACGCGTTCATCGATGCAAGTCGGTTGTGTGTAGCTTGAGGACACGTGCAGCTCACTCTCGCCGGAAACATTGCGGACGAACCATGTCGGCAGGAGAGTCGGGAGGTCGATGTGAACACCCTGCTCAACAGCCTGTAACTCCTCTCCGAAGCACTCAGTCGATCAGACTACCGATAATTCAATGCATTTCATGATGCGATTCTGGAAATACAACTGTTGACTAGATGAACAAATGATGCAGAAGCGAGTGCTAAGGAGACGACCGATGACGGTCGACGCATGATCAAGAGGCGATCACGAGTTGATCTTCTGCTGAGCCTCGCCCTTGTCGTGCTACAAACGAAAAAGCTATCAGCCACCGCCGCCGAACGCCGCGCCGACTTCAACCGCAACATCAAGAACTCACCTGCGCATTCCCGCTCATCTGCTGAGCCTTGTCACCGGTGATAGCACCGACAATCGAATCCTTCTTTCCCTCGAGTCGATCAGCGGTGCCCTCGACGTAGCCCTGCGCTTGCGCGGCCTTGATCTCGGCTTCACCCTTGGCGTGTCGCTATAACACGAGTGGAATCAAGTTAGTACGGATAGGGGTTTCGGCGAAGAATAGGGCGTACCTCCTTTCCGTCAGTGGTGAACTGGGAAGGTTCAGTGCTTCCGCCGACGGCTTGGTAGGCGGTCTCGATGGCGGCGCCGACGAGCTGTTCAGCGGAACCGACGACGGAGTTGATCTAGATAGGAGAATGGCGAGTGATGAGTGATGGAGGGTCGATTAGAAAGGGGGAGGCGTACCTGGCCGTTGACCTTGGAGGGTTCGTTGGTGGAAGACATTGTGTTGTGATGGTTTGTGAAAGTGTGTTTGATGAGGCGATGAACCCGAGAGAAGAATGGTGGCGGCGACTATATATGCCCAGCGGGCAAAGGTCCAGGCAGAGTCTACACACCGCCCCGGATACAAAAACGGTGCATCGACGTCATTCTCACGTGGAGTCTAGGTCGTTAGTCATACTTCCTTTCATGAACATCCTCAAACGGCTTTTCATCACTCTGCGTTGTCGCATCTCTCGACCGAGCCTGTGAAGCCAGGGCAGGCTCCGGTGATGGAGTGTTCTTAGATCTGAAAGGCGGCCATGGCGAATCCGCAGGCGTTTGAACTTCCTCCGTCTTCTTGACATGTATACGAAAAGGTAATAGCGGGAACATCCCGTACGAGGTAGGCAGCGAAGACTGCGCGCGGGGAATGGCCGGTGTACAGGTTCTCCGATACAGGTGATGGGTGAGGGTTTCTCCCTTCAGGTCGTCTCGCACACCGTGACCAAGGGCCATCGTAACATTCGAGAGTCGCTGAAGAAGGAGAACATGTGAATTCTCATTGAATATCACCTTCCTGAAACTTGGGCGCACCATGCTCGATTGAAGTGGAACATGACCTTCTTCGTTGATCGCACCTCCTCTCAGCTCTCCTGTTGACGTCCGCCTCAGATCGGGACACCCCGTCCTCACAGCCACCTCCTTCCACTACAGCCTCTTTGAGACGCTAAGAATCAGACCTAGAATTCTCGCTGGACGAGCGGCAGAAACAACAGATTGGTAAGTAGATATCGGTTCTGGGTTGATGATCGCTGATCTCGGTTGATGGTAATAGAGACTCGGGCCCTTCTGGCTCGAGCAACGCGCGCAAGAATTTGGACCACTTAAGCCGCCGTCTCTCGGTACTCTGCTCGACACCGCATAATCGTTAATTTCAGGACGAGCTTCCCGAAACGCGTCCATCGAGGATCGCGGTTCCCTCAAGCTCCGAACGAAGCGAGCAAGGATTGCTCTATCTTTTCGGACCGGTGAAGCAGTAGTGGATTGAATAACGAAGATCGGGTGGAAAGGCGATTGGAGTTTCCTGGCAAGCATATTGCGCGATAGTGCGAGGTCTGTAGTCTTATTTGTGCCCTTCCCCTCTTTCAATGCAGAACGAGACACTCAATCTCCTCGCCGATACCATTCCATTCAGCCCTCGACCCTCCGTCTCCCCCCCAAACACGACTATCATTCTCCAACGATGCCACCCCGTCGCGCGCAACTGGTGATCCCGCCGCATGACCCCTTCGACGACCTAGATGATGACTTCGACGGCTTTGTTCAAGACGGCCTCGACGCAGACGACCTCGCCCCAGCACCGGATGCTCCAGGCTTCGCGCGCGGATACCGTCCTCGAGAATACAACCCCGGAGCTCCTCCCGAAGGAGCAGCTCCAGCGGCAGCAGCAGATACAACCGGCGACGCAGCCCTCGCAAGACGGCTACAGCTGGAAGCCGATCACGAACGGGACGCAATACGTCGTGCAGCAGCGGCTCGTCGCGCCGCTATTCAGCAGGTCCAGAGGGAAGAAGAGGAGCTCGCGAGGGAACAGAATGCGAGGCTGCAGCGCCTCGCAGGTGGTGGTCATTTCGCGTTGGGGAGGAGGCTGTATCCCATGGAAGATGGCCTGGCATACATCTTCCCGGACCCGGGGGATTACCCAGGTCGACCTCGGGCGTGGAATATGGATCTTCTCCGGCGCGGGATACCGCCCGAGTTGCTATTACAGCAGATTAGGGCGCAGCAGCAGGAACAATCGGTGCAGGATTCATGGGGAGGGATCAACTTTGTGCCGCGGCAGAACCCGTTGCTTGGATTCACGTTCGACTTTGACAAGGATGCCGATGCGGAGGAGCCGACCGAGGTCGTGCGCTTGGATTTCGATGATGATGCGCCGATCATCGAGGAGTTGCGGGCAAAGGTATCGGGGACGTTGGGGAGGACGCAGAGTGGGACGACGGACAAGGGCCCGGATGGGTTGACCTCGCTCGTCTGTGCGAGCTGTTACCTCCCGCTGAGGGTGTCGCAGGGCCAACGGAACGAAGGGGATCGAGTGTTTGCGCTGCGGTGCGGACATCTCGTGGATAAACGATGCCTGGACGATATCAGCCAACCTAAGCCGGAGCCAATGGCACAGGCCGAGGACGTCAAATCGGGATTCATCAAGCTCGGATCGGGGGCAACGTCGAGGAAAGACGGAAACTTTGTTGTGCATGGGGACTATGCCGCGGGCACACCGGTAGCATCAACATCAGCCCTTCCTCGAATTGCTTCACCGTCCACGCCCAGCTCGCCGGTGATCCCAATCCTATCGAGTCCAGTAACAGTCACCTCCAGTGCAGTCGGCGGGAGCAGCAGAATCCCAGCAAGAACAACAAGAAGTGCTGCTCGCCTGGCGGCTGCACCGGCACCTCCTGTCGATGATTCATCCGACGACTCGGCAGACCCCTTCGGCGATTTTTCCCTCCGCTCTGGACGAGGTCGTCCACGGGGAGGAAAGAAACGCAAAGCCGCTCCATCGAGGGCAAGCAAGCCGATCAAGAAGCTTGCGAAACCAGAGGAGAAGCGCGAGTACAAGTGGCTGTGTCCCGTGGTCGCGTGCGGACGGGAGCATTATTCAGAGGAGATTGGAGGGGTGTGGAAGCCGAAGGATGGGATGATTACGCAGCTGTTCGTGTAATGCGAGTAACCAAGATTTCGCAAACGTTTGGCGAAGAGTTGTATGGTATATTCAGGAGCGGTGTATAGCTCCTATGACAGGACAAGTGTTTGATTCACGTGATTCAGCATTGCTTCCAAACTGCGAAAATACGCGGTGGATATCCGCCACGCGACCAGATCCAGAACTTGGCGAGACATTCGCGGTGTCCGTAAGAAGAGAAACGGAATACTCTGAACGCCGCTTTGAGGTGGTGGACGAAGCTGGTTGGAGGCGGGCGGGTCACGTGTTTGCCTGTCGATGACCCGCGTCGCATAAGATAGATTCACCCCTTCACGTCATCTAGACGAGTTTGCCCGTCCGTGTTTGAAAAACGGACCTCCTATAGTATAAGGAAACCCAAGTTGTACCCTTTTACGGCTCATGAACATGAAAACACAGTTGATCTCAGCCTGATAGCTGGCAACAGTCCTTGACTATTCCATCTCATCCCCTCTTCCCTATCCTGCTCCATCCCCTTACCTGACCGTGATGAGCATAATACCTTACTCGCTCGCTTTAAAAGGTCCAATCCTGTAGCTGTTGGTCGCACTGGAAGCATATTCCATAGCGTCTATATACTACAACGAGTATTGCGACTCTCTTACAATATCGCGCTGTTTTGACCGAGAACTGACAGCCAGAACGCGCTTTGAGCGAAGGGAAGGTGAGCCAGCAAAACCAAAAATAATGGAGCCATCAGGAGTCGAACCCGAGACCTCAACCATGCTCGAATCGTGGATTCAATGCTAAGATTGCGCGCTACCAACTGCGCCATAGCCCCTTGCGATAGGGGTTTAAAAACATTATGTTCCAGAACGAAACGCGTCAAACGAACCTTTGTGTGCATGTAACATGTCCGCCCAGCCATTCAACGTCTTGTCGTGAAAGAAATCAAGCTGCGAAGGCGGGAAACCTTTCAAAGAGACGAAATTTAAGTCGAAACCGTTCGGGGGCCGATTGCGGATCCTGATTTTGATGATGAGCGCGTCTGACGGAATCTTCGTTGATGGAACTTCACTGGGTGTAGAATGCTAATATCCATTCGATAGCTCCTGTCCCGAAGATCCAGAGCCACTGTCCTCAGGACCGACACGGAGATTGAAGCCGCGCTCGATAACCTCACAATCATCCGTTCGACTGTCAATTTGCCGCTCAATCACGCAACGCAGCGTCTTGATCGCACGATTACCGACTCTTCACGGCTTCACACATCACCCCCACCTCTCGCTCGCTCTTCCTCCTCACCATATCTCTCCCTTCCTCTACCCGTACGTCCTTCCCATCCATACTCCGACTAGGGTACCCTCCTTTCGAATCCCCCTTCTAATCCTCCACCCTTCCCCTTTCATGGAACACCACCCTTTGACGAACGAAACCGTGGCTTGTCCCAGTTGGAGCAACATAAATATTCGTGCCTCAAGTTTCTCTGTATCGCAATGTCATCAGTCGACGATTCAGTCCCGACTCCGACGACCGCATCCTCATCGGTAAAGCGCGAGCGATCAGCATCTCCCGCCGAAGAACAGCCAGGGCGTGATGCAAAGCGAGCAAATCTCGGCGAAATGACAACGGAAACCAAAGACAGAGAACCGAACGTTGAAGAACCTGCGGACAGAAAAGCGGTCATCGAGGAGTCTGTCGAGGCCACCCTTGCGCCTGAAGAACCCTCAAGCTCGAACGGAAACCAAGAAAGCCATCCGATCACTCAAGACCCTGCAGCGCCTGAGCAACCTTCCGACTCGAACGGAACTGAAAGGCAGGATTTGCAACTGACGACAGAGACCCAAGGTTCAGCTTCCAGGTACGTGTTCCCAACCCGGCAAGCGGACCTAGCTAACGGGTTCATCAACCCCAGACCAATCGAAAATCCCACTCCGACTTCTGCCAACACGGACGCTGCATCTTTGCCACAGACACCGTCACTGGCGACCCAACAAGCTGCCCAGACCGCGGCTCAACCATCTCAAGATCCTGCTTCCAGAACCATTCAGCTGCGATGCTTGATTGTGACGCAAGACGCTAGTATCATCATCGGCAAAGGCGGAAGACATGTCAACGAGATCAGGGTGAGTCAAAGGTATAACGGACGAAATCACGTGCTGACGGATGCCTTGCCTCCCTCAGGAGAGATCGAATGCAAGAGTCAATGTTTCCGAGTCAATACCGGGGAACCCAGAGCGTATCTTGAGTGTATCGGGACCGTTGGAAACGGTAGCCAAGGTGAGCAAACATTGGTCCATGATTTCCGCGTCGCGTTGCTAAACGACACCGCTAGGCATTCGGACTGATCGTTCGTAGGATCAATGACGAGCCATTTGATACGCCATCCCTTCCCGGTTCGCGAGCGGTTACGATCAAGTTCATTATTCCGAATTCCCGCATGGGCAGCGTGTAAGCTCGAAAGTAACATGAGAACTGGATCAGGCTGATTGCGGCGTCCCTCAGTATCGGTAAAGGAGGGAGCAAGATCAAGGAAATCCAAGAAGCCAGTGGTGCGCGAATCAATGCGAGTGAAACGATGCTACCAGGATCCACTGAGGTACGGATTGTACGTCGAGACGTCGAGCTCGAGCTGATCTCGACCGTTTGCAGCGAACATTGTCCGTCATTGGAGTGGCCGACGCTATCCATATAGCTGTCTACTATATCGGCGCAGTGCTTCTCGAGTATCAGGATCGAACGGGAGTCAAGGAGTCGATGTACAGCCAGCGCGGCGCACAGCCCAGATCTCCGGTGAATCACATCTCGCCTAGTCTCGGACCTGATGCGTCGGCACAGCAGTTCTGGATCCCGAATGATCTCGTTGGTTCTAGTAAGCTCATTCGGGGTTCGTTTGTCTGTGCGCGACCTAACGAATGCCTTTTTCCTCGTTGCCAGTCATCGGCAAAGGCGGAGTCAAGATCAACGAGATCCGAACACAGTCGCAGTGCGTTATTCGTGTGACAGATCCCGGCACGCCGGCCATGCCTGGTGGACCTGTCAACATGCACGAGCGTTTGATCACGATTCAAGGCAACCCTATTAACATCAACATTGCCGTCGAGCTATTGCATTCGGTAGGCAGGCCTAATCCTCGTGTTACGTTTCAGCTCGCGTCGACTAACCTCTGAATCGGTTGCAGCGTCTCGAAGCCGAAAAGGCGAAAAAGGCGGGTATGAGGCCTGGCATGGGAGGACCATCGATGTACTAGAATCGGGTGGGCGAGCTGTACCTTGTATTATTTTGGAGCCGATCCTGCTATAGCACATGATCAGTCGCTTGCCAAGTAAAAGCGCATATTGTCTGGGGCCGCGACCCCGCGACCCCGCTCCATGGGACCCGAGCTCGGTACGCTAAGCGGCAGTGACTAGCGCGCGGGCAGCTGGATGGGCGGGCAGCTATGTCGTCACTGCTGAGCCAACCAGCGGAGTCGAGCGAGTTTGAGCGGGAACGGACCGTCGGGGTATAAGGGTACTCTATTATGCCCTAGGAGCAGTAGCAGTAGCAGATCCAAAGGACCTCCTCCTCGCTGCATCCGCATCCGCATTATCACGTAGGCTGTCATTCCCTTTAAGCACGCCTGCGTGAGCTCACTCGCCTCTTCCTTGCCCCTGCCTCCCCACCGTCCTCCATTCACACTCCAGCCACGATGTCAGACCACCACAATTCCCGACGAACAGTCCACGATGCCTTGCTCTTTGAATGCGCCTGGGAAGTCGCAAACAAGGTCGGCGGTATCTACACTGTTATCAAGACAAAGACTCCGGTAACATGCAAGGAATTCGGAGACAGGTGAGCTCGACGCGGCAGAATGAGTGGGGGCCAGGGCTCATCTCTCGTCTACAGGTATACCCTGATTGGGCCATTGTCCTACAAGACAGCTCCCATGGAGGTCGAGCAAATGGATCCGTGAGTCTCGTTGATCTCGCGGAAACTGCATTCTTGACTCAACGAATGCTTCCCCAGTCCCGCTGGAACCCCGCTCGCGCTCACCCTCGATTCCATGCGGGAGCGAGGCGTCAAGTTGATCTACGGTCGATGGCTGATCGAAGGAGCGCCCAAGGTCATCTTGTTCGATACCGGAAGCGTCTACAACCGGTGAGTACAGCCGAGGTAAATGACCATGGTGATTCTCGGACTGAAAGCCGTCCCGCAGATTGGACGAATGGAAGGCAGACTTGTGGAACCTGGCGGGCATCCCCTCCCCCGCCAACGACCACGAAACCAACGAAACCATCGTCTTTGGTTATCTTGTCGCCTGGTTCCTCGGCGAATTCTCAAAACACCAAACTCAAAAGGCCATCATTGCTCATTTCCACGAATGGCAAGCGGGTCTCGCGATTCCCTTGTGCCGAAAGCGACACATCGATGTCACGACCATTTTCACGACTCACGCTACCCTTCTCGGTAGATACCTCTGCGCTGGCAGTGTCGACTTTTACAACAACTTGCAGTACTTTGACGTCGACCATGAAGCGGGAAAGCGAGGTATCTATCACCGGTAAGTCGAGCGTTCAACTTTCGTCACTAGCGGATGTGCTTAACGTTCCGGTTGCAGATACTGCATCGAGCGTTCGGCAGCGCATTGCGCCGACGTCTTTACGACCGTCAGTCACATCACGGCTTTCGAAAGTGAGCAGCTGCTCAAGAGGAAGCCTGGTGAGTACCTTGTCCACTCCGATGCAGACAGTGCCTCATGTCGAGATTCACAGACGGTGTCCTGCCGAACGGTCTCAACGTGAAAAAGTTTGCGGCCATGCATGAGTTCCAAAACCTTCACGCAGTATCCAAGCAGAAGATCAACGAATTCATTCGTGGCCACTTTTACGGACACAACGACTTTGACTTGGACAACACCGTCTACATGTTCACCGCCGGTCGATACGAATTCAGGAACAAGGGTGTGGACATGTTCATTGAATCCTTAGCCCGTGAGTCATGCTACGCGCTTGCCCCTGATTCCTTTCCTGATACGAAGTCTCCTTCCAGGTCTCAACCACCGACTCCAAAAGTCTGGTTCCAAGACGACCGTCGTTGCGTTTATCATCATGCCGGCTGCCACGAACTCGTACACCATCGAGGCATTAAAGGGACAGGCAGTGATGAAGCAGCTGAGGGATACCGTCACCGAGATCCAAACCAAGGTCGGTGACAGGATTTTTGAACACGCCTCGCGGTACCATGGGTAAGTTCCCGTGCGCTGTTTCCTCATCGATAGCTGACAGAGCTGTAATCATTACAGAGAAACCGGAACCGAGGTACCCGATCCCAGCACGCTTCTGCTCGATTCGGACAAGGTCGCGTTGAAGAGGAGAGTTTTCGCGTTGAAGCGGAACTCGCTTCCCCCTATCGTCACCCACAACATGCAAGACGACAGCACCGACCCGATCTTGAATCAGATCCGACGAGTCGAGCTCTTCAACCGAAGCTCGGATCGAGTCAAGGTCATCTTCCACCCGGAGTTTTTGAACTCGAACAACCCCGTTCTTGGTTTGGACTACGAAGAGTTTGTGCGTGGTTGCCATCTGGGTGTCTTCCCCTCGTACTGTGAGTAGACTGTCGCGTCAGACCGTTCCGTCAAGGCTCATCTTACTGCCTGTCCGCAGACGAGCCATGGGGTTACACTCCGGCCGAATGTACCGTGATGGGTATTCCTAGTGTCACCACCAACTTGTCGGGCTTTGGGTGTTTCATGGAAGATCTCTTGGAGCAACCGAACGACTACGGTTGCTACATTGTTGACAGGCGATCGCAATCCGTCGAGGACTCGGTCGAGGCTTTGGTGAGTCGTTCCTATCCCCCTTCGGCGAGATACCTGAAACCGAGGTCGCATTCTATCTACAGACCAATACCTTGCTCGGCTTTGTCACCAAGACTAGACGACAGAGGATCAACCAGCGAAACAGGACTGAACGAGTCTCGGAGCTTTTGGACTGGAAATCCTTGGGTAACGAATACATCAAGGCCCGACAACTTGCCCTCCGACGGGCCTACCCGGAGTCCTTCGACGATGACGAGCCCGACTTTACCGGTATGCCTCGAATTGGCGCGCCCCTGTCGGCGCCAGGGAGCCCGCGGTTCAAATCTGGCATGATGACGCCAGGTGACCTGGGTAAGTCGTGTGCGAGGCGAGGCCAATTCAGATAGCTGATTCGTTTCGTCTGTTTCAGGTACCTTGACGGAAGAGATGGAACACCTCGGCACCCAAGACTACATGGGAGCGCGCAGTAAGTACCCTTGGTCCTTTACCCATCTAGGCCAGCTGCTGATGCCACAGATCTCGTAGAGTGGCACGGAACAAACGACGAAGAAGAGGACGAGGAGCACAGCTACCCCTTCCCCCTCGTTATGAAGACCAGGCAGCGATCTGACTCTTTGGCATCCGCCATTTCCGGAACGATGACGCCTTCAGGAGGACGAAGGCTCACCGAGAACGATCTCATGGCTGCCGATGAGGCCTTGAAGACCAACTCTCATGTCAATGGCGGTCAATAAGCTATCACGGTGATGTGAATGCGGAACGAATGTAGCGAAAGAAGTTCCTGTAATGAACTATAACCCTAATACAACGTGCATGTCTATATGATCTTGGTGGCCGCATCTCAGCCATCATCAGCTCGTCCGTAATGCCGTGAGGAAGTCGAGATCATCTGCGCATCTCCTCGCCGTCGCGCGGGATGGTTGGTCCATCAATAAGACAGGTAGATGTGGTGTTTGCGAGTCATCGGACTCGGTTGTAGCGTTTGAATCTATCGACAGACTGAGGTTGATGTCTTTCCCCTTCTCCAGCTCTTTCGGGACCTCTGCGCCTGCTGGATTCCTGTCCACAGGCAAGTCATCACGGGCAGGAGTGCTTGCTCGCGACTGTAGGCCAAAGGTGCGCTTCAACAGGTATCTTGTTTTCGAGAAGGCGGAGTCGAACGCATCTCGCCACACCGAAAGGCAATCAGACTGTTCGCCAATGGTCAGCCGTTGACATGAAAGCCCTCTGTTACATTTGAGACTTACCTGGCTACCGAACGTAATAAAGGCTAACGGTGCAATCGATGCGTTCACGTTGTCTGCAAACGCAGTCTTCCCAGCTTTCGGAACCTGCGCGATATGGAGGAGCTCAGCACCTGCCAGGCAATCTCACGCCTCCGGAACTCACGAGGAGGATGTACAGGGTAGCACTTGAAGGGGGTTCCAAAGAGACGAGCGTGTGAATCAGCCGCTGAAATCGCACGACACGCAAAGGCTTACAAGACCAAGAAGCTATTTGGGGTTAAGCGTGTTAGCGTTCGCTCAGTATCCTCGGTTTAGCGAAAAGCTGTACTAACCATGTATATAGGCTGAAAATCAAAACCCGAATGACGAACGGCCCTATGTCATGTCGAGTGGGTTGCAGGAGGTCTTCCAAGCCTTCCAGGTCTATTGAGATTCCATGCTCATCGTTCGCCACTATGGTGGTGGCGGCCTGGCGCTGTCTTCGTTTTGTATCCCGCCATTGAGAAGCAGACATATATGCAAGATGTACTTGAAGTAGCACAACAACTACGGCGAAAAATGCCGAGGTGTAATGACGTGCGTCAACGCTGTTAGGTGCACAGAAGCCGGGTGTTCAATATGGACAGCCGTTGGCGGAGTTGCAACCGACTTACAGCTCCTTGTCAGTAGTGGCGCAGTACAGCGAATTGGCCCTGATGCTGCTGGGATCCAATCTACCGACCTGGGAAGAGGAAGAAGTTGAGGCGACGAGGTTCGTACTTGGGCCAGACGCATAGACGTACGATCGCATTCGCTATGGCATATATCAGCCACACCGCCCATGGCGCGGCAAAGAACTGTCGCACGGTTATCAGCGGCCGCCATGCTATCCAAGCGGTAGACGTACTGTCCACTGGCATAAGGGTCTCTCCATAAAGTCAAAGTAGGAAGCCGATTTGCTTGAAAAATATGTGCGCGAGATCGCGAGCCAAACCTTTTCAAAGAAGGCGATGGGAAGTCAGGGATTAGTCTTTCTGAATGTGGTCTAGGCGATAGTGATGAACTCACCTGGAAAACCAAGAAGACCGCAGCAAGGCCTTGTCCAGTAGATAATCCTGCAATCATGCTTGACTGGAAGTAACAGAGCGCGAAAGGCGGCGGGTTTTTCGTCTGGAAGATGTTGACGTGACCAGTGAACCATGTGAGGTTGTGCATGAACGCTGAGAATGCCAGAAACCCAAAAAAGTTGGGTACCGACTTGTGGCGCTGAACTCGTCGCGAGAACAGGATGGTCCCCGTGAAAAGCAAACATGTTGCGAAGCCGAACATCGAGAGAATGTGATAGGCTGTGACCGACGGTAGCGAGTAGTTGTCTGGAGGTTTGATATGTTGAAACCACGGATCATACGCTGCCCTGGAAAACCTCGAATGCTTGAGGGTCGGCGCCATCTTGGGTCGATCCGAGACGAGGTGGACAAGCCGTTTGTGAGGTGGTGATGCGTTTCGAGTTACTCTTCCTAAATTCGGGTTGTATAGCGAGTCGACTATGCTGGATGTCACAGGAGGATCTCCGATCAGGTATATTGCTTCGAAATGATCTTCACAGGCCCCAGCGTGGTCAGCTGCATGTCCGTTTTTTGTCGACCTTCGCAAATCCTCTGAGATCGTTGTTGGAACTCTATGGGGACGGGCAGAGATCTGCCTGATCTGTTGATTTCTGTAGGTGTTCCTGTAATCTGCCCGGCTTTTCCGCTTTCCAGACTGAGGCTTTCATCCACACTGCCGTAAGGAAAGGGGCAGATACTCTAGCAGGCAGCGAGCAGGCCTACTGACTCCGATGAATGGATCGCTGGTTCGCCGGCCAGATAGATATACAGAACTCCATATATACAAGTTTACAGTACAACGCGATTTGCAGCCGTTTTCAAGTGGGCCAACTTCAACTGTAATAAAGCACTGCGCAGCGTCTCTGCACCTATAGAGACCTCTTGACACCTCTCTAAGCATTAATTCTGAGCTGGTTTCTATAGCTGTTTCTGCAGCCGGTTCTTACAATTAATCAATCCACTGCTTCGAGAGCTGCTTCGAGACGTCAGAAAGCTCGTCAAAGTCGCTTGGGGCTGATGGGGCCTGGCGTGGACTTGATCAAAGCTGGCAGGCCCGCTGCATGGTTTACTTCTGTCACCGCGCACCCGCAACGTGCTTCGCAACTCCCTCGCTCAGCGGCCGATTTGCCTACAAACTACTCGAGCTAATCTTCGCGTTAGATTGTGGTTTCGCCATTCGTCCCGTCCGATGTATATACCATATATATCATAAAGATTGGTAACTGATCCAAGAGCTGTTTCTTCCATCATTCCGGTTGGCCGGTGGCGTACATGTATCTCAGTGTCGGTGTACATGCCTGCTAGCTTGCCTGCTGCCATGAGTCTCCCATGATCATTACGCCCAGCTCTCTGCCCCCCTTGGTCAGTGCAGCCATAAGCCAGCAGTCAAGCCGTGGCTGCGAGGAACTTTGCGAGGGCTACGAGCTGCTTGCATGAGAGATGGGATGAGAGATGGGATGAGAGATGGATGTCCAGCCTTGCATATACACAGGTCGGAACTCCACATTCCGAGACAGAACGGCTCGCTCGAAATCCTCAGGCCCCTTCGGATATCGGATGGCTATCCAAGTGGGCCGAGCGGAGGAAGCTGTCGAGGTTCACGGAGCCTTCACAGCTGCCTTGACGAAGCGCCTGGCTCATCCTGAGAGGCATTGCGGGCTTTCCGCTGGGCTTCCTCAGCTCCTTCCTTCCAGACAGCAGCCCTCACAGGTTCTAACAGTCAACGGCTCAGCCAGCTCTCTCAGCTCGTTGACCGAGAACGTCGACGGGTTCAATAGCATCGTGCCCCGGCGTGCGAAGAACATCTCGACATCTCGAAAGATCATCTTCAGCCGAACGAGCTGCCGAGCTTGAAAGTTCCGAGGCGTCCGGGTGAAACTTGCCGCACTGGCGGAAGCTTTTCGAACCGATATGAGTAACCCGCTGTAATCCGCTGATCATCTGAATAAAAGTAACTAGACTACCACCGGGTGCATCTCGATGATGAACGATTGCTGTCATGGATATGGTTATGTGAAGCAGCTGCATAATAAAGTGAGTACTCAGAGGACAGAGTAAAGACGACTGGCAGCACGAAAGTAGCGGAGAATCTACCTCGGCCAGTATCCAAGAAGTGACAACCACTTCGCGTCTACTACTGGGCAGTCACAGCGCCTGCCACTTTCGCGAGTCGGGAGTCGATTACTGAAGCCCGTTGGAGCTGTTGAGCTCCGATAGCTGCTCCGATAGGAAGTGTTCGGACAGATACTATACTCGTCGGCAGCAGCTGGGCACCTGCGACCTTGTGACCTGGGATTGGTAGACGACACTGCGGGCGGCATGCGTATGTTGCGCGGCCGATTCCATAAGCTGCCCATAGCGCTATAGCTCCAAAGCACTCCATCAGATACCAGCTAGGCCAGTTAGTTGTCAGATGGTTTAAATGGGCAGGCGTATTGGCAGTGCATCCATTTCACTTCGATATGGCCTCTTCAGCTTTCCCTTCGAATACGAAAGCTGACATGAAGCCGGAGGTATCGGTACCTGAACTTGGCTGATGATCGAACAAGCCGCTCCGCCCCTGAGAAGCAGCCATAGAAGCGTGTGAGGCTATACTCGAGATTTGGAACCAGCCACTCGACTGTCACTCGCTGATCAGTTGAAGTTCCCGCTGCTGACAGTGGAGGCGGCTTTTAGAGACCGACGAGCTGGTCCGCGCCCCGCCGCACTACCTATGCCACTTGAGGTATGTAGTCTTGAAGGTGTGTCCGAGCTATATAGACCGCAGAATTGCGAGTTGACCTTCGCAAAAGCTTCTACGATTTGCCCAAAGAAGGATTCAATAAGGCGCAAGAGAGCGTTGGTTCTGGTAAGGTCTATACAAGTGCAGGTGGCCGATTTGAGCGACTAGGCAGCTTCTCGCTCCGTTAGACGATAGCTAGAACGGTCCTCAGGGGGGAAGCGGACAGAAAGATGGCGCAAGCCGATGGCGCTTCCAGCCAATTCTTCAGCGGTGAGGCTTTGGGCACGATAAAGCTATCAAGGGTGGCAGGTCGACTTAGGGCTTTCGAAGGTTAATGGATGGCTCAGTTGGGCAAAGTATGCATATGGCATGGGCTATGGATGAAGATCTGCGCACAAACGAAAGACTTTCATCTAAACCCCTGCTTGGTAGCGATACCTAAGCAAACCAGATGTAACGTGACAGAACGCTCAATGTCATAAGTGCCGCATTAGCCAATAGGCATCAACCGCGAGTACAAACCGCCGAAGCCTTTATATTGTCTCTGCCTCGAAAACCTTGACGAAAGTTGTAGATTGGCATCATCTTCCTCGCCATGCCATGACTCTCCCCAGGTAGACAGAGGGAATGCGAGGAACTATGAGATGGACAACGTGTGTTGGAAGACTGGCAGCGAAAAACGAAATTGGAATGTTCGTTCGTTTGGAAATATCGGTACCGGAAGGGGGGAGCAAACAGCGAGATTGTGATTCTTTGTCACCATGCGTGGTTCCGGAAAGAAGCGGTGATATCGTTGGCCTGGGTTTAGACGTCTGCGATAGGAGCGAGGCCGATGAGTAAGACCGCCCGTTGAGTTCCGTACGACTCTCGGACTTGCCTTCCCAACCTCTGCAACACATGCGCGACCCGTCAGTAAAACTCGGATCAAGAGAAGCAGCAGCGATCGCTTACCCGGCATGCAAAGCGTATGTCGCCTCCCCTTCAGGACAGTCGGGTGAATCGACCTGCCAGTGAAAGGATGAGTATCCCGACGACAGGTGCAGTGGCTGCGTGAGTCGCGTACGTACAAGTTTACAAATACGTTCATCTCCTCTTCCCTTTCGCAACTGCATTCGAGTGGCGGACCTGTTGGTTCAACCGAGTCAAGACTTATAGCGGAGAATTCACAAGAGCGAAACCTACGCGTGGGCGAGAACATGACCTCTAAGGATAGGTCAAAAACAGTCAGTCGCTTCGTCCACCATGATAATGTCCACGATTGCCCACATACCCAATCGGTTTCGCAGACGACGCAGCGGCAAACATTGCGGCAGCTCCGGGATCAGCTTGGACCTACAAAAGCATATTGTCAAAGCCGCAGTCAGTAGCGTCGCTCAGACTATGGAAATCCAACGTGCCTGGTTCGTCATCAAAACCGCAATGTTCTGTCCAAGCGCCGTTTGCCGTCAGCGAATCATACTCTACCCAACATCACGCGTACTTACGAACTCTTCAGCAACCTTGGCGAGTCGAGAGAGGAACTGATTCAGTTTCTATACAATCAGAGCGACACTGCATCAGCTATAATTTCCACAACGAAAACGCGATGGTCTTACCTGCTGCCTTTCGCTAAGTTCTCCTCGGCCAGTGTAATCGGAACGGAAGAGATTCATCACGCTATCGACGATCAACAGTTTGTACGAGCGGTCATCGACGAATCTGGCAACATTGTAGACTTAGGCGAAGGTTGTATCAAACGTTCGAAAAACCTCACCGTTGAGCGAGCTCCGTAAGCATATCGCACTGCATCTCCCTACGATAGTCGTTTTCAGCTGCTCTCCAACACCGGCCTCCTTTGATGTGACATATGAACTTACGAACTCCAGGCACGTCCACAAACAACATTCCTTCCCCATCAATCAGTCATCCGTCTACTCCCAGCTTCCGACGAAAAGACTTACTCCGCAACAGTCTTCGCATCAACGCCAAACCTTTCTGCGATAGCCTTGACTCGATCCGGTCGGAAAGTCCCTTCGGTATCGATGTACGCGACCTTTCCACTGGCTCCTCCCATGTCCATCGGCAGTTGAGTCGTGACGCACAAGGTATGGCAGAGTTGGGTCTGTGGTGACAGGAAGGGTATGATCCACCTTCGAAGAGACGGGCGCGAAGTACGAACCTTGCCTGTTCGGAATTCCCCATAGACTTCGGTGATGCTTTGCGTTTGGATACCACCTACAAGGGAGGGAGTTCTAGTTCAGTTTGTCGATCTAACATTGTAAGACTTTGGAAGAGCTCACCACCCAACATCTTCAGATAGCAGAAAGGCAAGGTACAGATCAGTTACCGAATTACACCTCTTCCGCTTGGCGTCCTTCTCAAATGAACGAAGCTTACCGCATCGACAGACTTGGACCCGGTCGTGATGGAACAGACATTCTACATTGCAAGTGATCAAGGTCCGGTGTGAAAGTCGAAGGGCTGACAATCCTTACCTCTCGTTTGATCGATATCTCGGCTGCGGTGGCAAATGTCGGGGGCTGGAACGAGGAATCGGGATAAGTCGACAGATTTCTAGCATTTCGGAGGAGAACTCCAGCGTACCAGCATTCGAGTGCAGATTTCCTGATGTTATTTGACCTTCATGAGTGGACTGTGTCGACGGTGAAAGGGGTTGAGCGAACACACCTTGAGCTTCTCGACTTTGGCCTAAAGAGCGTTCAATTAGTGTACTGCTCCACTCTCACAGGATGCAACGTTACGCACCTCAGACAACCCCTATCGAGGCAAATCAGCGCCATCAGTTCTGCACCCTTCCAACGGTGAAACGGACATACCTTGATCTTGAGCAAGTTCTTTCTGGTAGTCTGAGCCACCCCGAGGATGGTACAGATCCCGCTGTTCTTGAGCTTGAGGATATCTTGCATGTTGATACCGTGTTGCTGCAACTCGTCAACAGACTAGACCATTAGGCATGTGATCAGTTCCTCTGTCAGTCCTGTAGCCACCGTCGACGCGCTCGAGTCATTCATACCTCGAAAGTCACCAGCATCTCCTGGCAAACATACAGCGAATGTGTATCCAATCAGTCTTTAGACATCACGAAAAAGAAGGCATACCTCATCAGCTTGATCCATATCGTCAGACATCTCGATGCGCTAGTGATGTGGTTGAAGTGTTGCCGTCTGGTACGAGATGGAGCGAGGTTGAGTGGCTGATGGTGTATTGCCTCCAGTCGACAGAGCAGAAAGATGGTGGCAAGGAGGAAGGAAATCCCCTCTCTGAACAATACCATATATATGTATACCCGCTGCTGATCCCCCGAGGTGGATAGGAGAAGTTCGTCGATTGATGGACGAGCAACCTGAAACGCGACCGAATCACACCACAAGGGCAAACGCTACGCTAATGAATAACAGGGACATACACTATACATCCACTCTATAGGATGATACACACGGTACACGGTAATCTACAGCCGACCCACGGTGCGGCAACAGGATTAGAATCTCTGCTTCAACCGCGCACCCACGCTCCTCAGGTGCGCATATACTTTGCCTGATCCCAACGCATTGTCAGCGACGGTCACGACGAGCTCGCACGCCCTGCTCACCTGGGGGAGATCCCAAAATCAGCGAGACAATAGCGTCTCGCGCAATCTTGATATTTTGCACCGAGCCAAGGATGTGAATATGCCTTAGAATCATTGATCAGTTTCCGAGCGCCAGGACCGTGGTGTTGCGACGTACGTATCGGCCAAAACTATACGTGTTCGACTGGCATTCTCAATCGTGAACTTTGTCTTTCCATCCTGTCCCGCGATTCGACCGATCGCTCGAGACAAATGGTCTCCGTGTAACGTCTTGACGTCCTTGATCTCGAAGGAATCAAGGTAGAGATCTTCGAGACGAAGAATGGCGAGTGCATCCTGCGGAGAGGGAATGAGCGGGTTATTTCTAGGGGAGAGAAAGCGCTCACCTTGACATCAAACCCTAGCGAGAATGCTTTTACGAAATCCGCACCCTTTTGGATCGCGCCTTGATCCGGAGTATGTTTTGACGTCTGCGAGGGCGTGGTCAACCTCGTAAATCCGATTCGATTTGTATCGCCAACCGCTTTCACTTACCTTCAGCTCGACCTGCCTCTTCCTCACATTCATCCTCACCATCAGTCCCATCACCTCGACCAACGGCCCATACACATTCACCCATTCCCTCTTCAACGGCGTCATCCGATGCGGCGGGATCGTAATCTTCCTCGTCTCGGGCTTCAAGAGCGCCATGTTCTGCGCCGTCTGCGATATCGGTGCGAATCCGGATCCACCGGCGGGCGTGGTGATTGGCGTCAGGACGGGTGTGGGTTTTGATGTGTCCGATTGGATGATACGACGTGCGGCGGCTTGCGAGTCGTCGAGGAGCATATCGGCGTCGTCGTCCTCGTCGTCTTGCTGCATTGCATCGCCTCCACCGGGCGCCTTGGTCTCCCATCCAGATGCATCAGCCATATCTTCATCCGCCGCATCAACCTCCTCGGCCGCGTCCTCGTCTGCTTGCTCGCCCAAGCCCACTCGTTCCGCAACCTCGTCATCCTGCTTCTTGGCCTTGCCCTTGCCCGTGATACCCTTCTTTGCCGACTTTTTCGTCTTCTTCTCGTTGGTCACGAGGGAGGCGGGAGGTAACAGTTCTCCCGCCGAGGTGGATGGTCCGGCATCGATGAGGGATTGTAGCGCCTTGGCTCGGTGTGATCTTGACATGGTGGTAGAGCTAAGATGGTCTTTCCGTGTGGATGCGTCCCGAGATTAATGGTGGACAGGAAGTTGCAGGGAGCGCACAGTGGCAGATCCGCTGTTACTTGAAGCCATCATCGCCGTCTGCTCGAACAAAAATTCAAGTCTGCGGATGCAAACCGGGAAAGCGCGACAGCTGCCAGTTGACTGTTGAGCGTGTCGCTTTCAGGTGTTCTATTAGTGTGCCCAATTAGTACACTACAACACTGCATTGCTGCTGCTCACCGTACGTGTCCGTCAAGATACCCAATCCCAGATCGCCGCGTGGGTATCTGGCCCACTAGACCGAAGCCGCAGAATCAATGTCAAACCAAACGGAACCCGCAATGTCTTGCTACCGCCCGATGACGATCATCGTCGCAGCAACCATGAAGAACGGCATCGGCGTCTCGGGCGGTCTACCCTGGCGTCTTCCGGGAGAAATGAAATACTTTGCCCGAGGTACGCGTCTCGCTCTTCCTTTCGTATTTCGGTGCGCGCTACTGATCTACCTGTTTGAGCAGTGACGACTGGCGAACAGCTACCTGAGGGACAGGAGAACGCCGTACTGATGGGCCGAAAGACGTGGGATGGGATTCCGGACAAGTTTAGGCCGTTGAAGGGGCGGAGCAATCTGGTTATTTCACGCAATGGGGATGGCGTTCAGCTGTGAGTTCGGGAATCGTGTATGGGCGCCGTCTCTAATGTTCCCATCACAGTCCCACGCAAGCCGGGAGTTTGACGAGTAAACATGCGTCCGTCGCCGAAGCACTGTCCTCCCTGCCGGAACGCTACGACCACCAAGCCACGTCAACAGATCGCGGGAACAGGATATTCCTCATCGGCGGATCCCAGATATACACCCAGTGCCTCGAATCTTCCGCCTCGCCACCACTCGTCGACCGGATCCTCATGACCCGCGTGCTGGAACCCGCGTTCGACGAGTGCGATGTCTTTCTACCTGACTTCGCGGCGACGGGCGCTTGGAGACGGACGGAGCATGAGGAGCTCGTGCGGTGGGTCGGGTGGGATGTGCCAGAGGGCGTTGTCAAGGAAAAGGGCGTAGAGTATAGGTATGAGATGTGGGTGAGGAAGTAGATCAAGTTGTATACATGGCTCTACCTGAATACTGTACGGCAAGCGGCCGCGGCTGGACTCGTTCGTTCGTGCTTGATTGACGCGACGGCGGATACAAATTCACCTGGGGACGACGAATAAATAGTCCACAGTCAAAGTTCATGGTCTTGTTTCCTGTTTCCTGTTTGCCCCCAAGTTCTGCATTCACAATGGACGCCATCAAGCAGATCGTCGCAAAAGCCGGTATCGTCGACGCGTCGTACCTCAACACTCCCCAGGGCGAGATGTACCTCCAGATCGCCATCGCCTCGCTCGCCGTGGGCGCCGCATTCGCACTCTACCTCGGTGCGTACGCCTTGCTCTTTCTCTTAACTCGCTCTGAACCCTTGCCCCCCGCGTAATAGGCAGCGCCTCTGCCTCGCCGCCCAAAAAGGTCCTCGCGACCCCGGAGCTGACGCTCAGCACGACGGAACCACACGCGATGCTGCCCACCATCACCGACTGGCACCGAATGAAACTCGTCGACAAGACGGCGCTCTCGCACAACACGAACCTGTACGTGTTCGAGATTCCGCGGCCGACGGGCCATATCAAGGGTGTTCATCCCGAACCGGTACTGGGTTTGCCGATCGGACAGCACATCTCGGTCAGTGCCGAAATTGACGGCAAGAATATCGTGAGGAGTTATACGCCGACGACGTTGGATGGCGAGGATCCCGGACGGTTCCATTTGCTCGTCAAGGCGTATGAAAAGGGCAACATCTCGAGGTACCTCAGCTTGTTGACCGTCGGTCAGGAAGTCAAGGTCAAGGGTCCCAAGGGGAAATTCAAGTACACGTCTGACCTGGCCGATCACTTTTTGATGATTGCCGGCGGAACGGGTATCACGCCCATGTATCAGATCATCAAGGCCAGTTTGGCGGACGAGAAGGATGATACGCAGTTGAGGTTGATTTACGCCAACGTCAACGAGGATGATATTCGTGAGTTCCCCAGCTGCTTTTCTTCCCACCGGTTCTCATCGCTCGTGCAGTCCTTCGCAAGGAACTCGATGACCTGCAAGCCCGTTCCAACGGCCGATTCCAAGTCTACGTACGTCCCCTCTGCGAATTTGTCATACTCGCACTAATCTTTCCCCACAGTACGTGCTCAACAACCCACCCGCCAACTGGACCGGCGGTCAAGGCTTCATCTCGCGTGACATGATCGAGCAACACATGCCCGCCGGCGGCGCCGACGCACGGGGCAAGGTCCTCATGTGCGGTCCGCCGCCGATGATGAACGCCATGAAGGCGCATTTGGAGGGACTCGGGTACCCCAAGCCGAATACGATTAGTAAGCTCGAGGACCAGGTGTTCCTGTTCTAGAGCCGCGGGAACGTATGTAGGATGATGGGGTAGATAGATGCGGCTGCGGGTGCACTGTTTGACGCGTGAATAGCCCAGTCTGGGTGACAGGAAGAAATAAGGTTCGAAATGACAGTCGACGTCTATGCTTGAATGACTTTAAACACGAGGAACCGCTGTCCGTGCCGAGCTCGGCAACCGGCACTGCGATTCACGCACACATATCATACATGGCGGGACACGTCCCGTCGTCTACCTAGTGACAACAACCGTCGCCTTTTCACTTTGCCTCGGGACGCCCGTCCGCACGCCGTCTAGGCCGTGGCAAAGCTCTTGACCAAGCCCTTCTCGGCCTCGTCCCCTAAACCCTGGGCGGCGTTATCCACCGCGCCGAGACACAACATGAGATCGAGCCTACTCGGGTCCGTCACGCGTTTGCCCATCGGCTCGGCCACGTCGGGCAACGTCGCGAGCCCCTGTTTCTTGCGCTGTTCATTCTCCTCCCTGCGGGCCTGCACGGCCTGCTCGTGTCGGGCCTTTTCACGCGCGACCTGACGGAGCTGGTAGGCGAGCGCGTTTTGCTCTTGTGACAGGTTGGCGAGCGAGGCGAGCGTGTAGCTGAGCGCCGTCGGGAGCGTCGTCGGCGTCGCGGTGAGGAAGGGCAGCGTCGTCGCGCTCGACGTCCCGAGCGCGGTCCGGGTGAGCTCGCCGATGGGCGTCGTCGCGCTCGTGCTCACGGGCGCCGAGAGGGTCGAGAAGAGCGCGTTGAGGAGCGCCGGGGATTTCGTTCGGATCGGGAGCGGGGTGAGCATTGTTGTCGGGCTCAATTTGTTCTCGATCAGGCTGGCGCGCGCGCGCGGCGGGCGGGGGAGGGGCGAGATTAGGACGCGGCACGGGCGGATGACCGGGGTCCACGCGAAAGACTCACCTCGCGGTATCGAATCGCTGTTTCCGCAACGCGGCGGCAAAGCCCTCGGAGAACTTGAACGCCTTGATCTGCACGTCGCCCGACGCCTCGCGTGATGCGTCTACCCGCGCGCGAAGTTAGCACGCCAATGCGAAAGGAACCGCGCGCGCGCCACGCGTTTCGGAGACGCACCATGAACAAGCAAGACCGCCCTGCCGCCCGCACCCTGCTTCCCGGCACTCGTCACGCCCGTCCCCCTCGAGCCGGCCAACTTTTCGACCCCGGCCATGGCCTCGATCGCGTTCCTGATCAGCCATCCGGACCCGGCGAGCATCCCGCCGACGCCACCGGCATCTTTGCCCCCCGCGCCGGAGGACTGGGCCGGGTTGAACGTCGGGTCGGTCAGGGTCGAGAATAGGGTCGGGGTGTGGCAGGTTAGGTAGACGCCGATCGGGTTGTCGATGATGGATACTTCGCGGAGGTGTCGGAGGACTGTGGGCGCGTACGAAGCTGCGCCATCGAACGCGTTGAGCTCGGACAAAAGGCCCAGACGGAGAGAAGCGGGACTCACTCTCGCTCTTATCGCCATCCAGCAATCCGGCGACAGCGTGCGCTCCCAACCCGGTCGGCAACGCAAACGAATCCGCAACCTCGGCCGTCCCGGACAGATCGAGACCGAGCAAGAGACCGATCGCGTCCGCGGGCGCGTACGCGGTTTCCCGGTCGTTGCGGTGGTGCGAAGCGGCGGCAGCGGCGTGTGCCGCGATCGGGGAAGGGTCCGTCGAGTGTTTTAGGATTTTCAAGAGGGCCTTTTACGAGCACCACCGAGGTGTCAGTTTCTCAACGTAGAGAAAGGGGGACGCAGGCGCGCGACTCACCGTCCCGTTCAACTCGACATCATTGATCGGCAATTCCCCCTCGACGTCCAACGCCTCTTCATACCGCGCCGGAATATGTCCCGCCTGTGCGCCGGCGGCTCGTCGTGCCTGTTGCTGCTGCTGCTGCTGGGTCGGTGCGGCTACGGGTGCGGGTTGGAGCCCTGCGAGGGTTGCTGCCATGGACGACATGGTGTGGTTGTGGTTGTGGGGAGGGAGGGAGGGAGTAGGGGTGGTTACCGTCACCTTGCTGAATCACGTCGATGACCTTGCCTTGATGCGCCTCTCCTTCTTTTTGTGCGCTTGGTCGAAGCGCGGAGGGGGGAACGGGTTGGGCCAGAGTCGGAGGGGGAAGGGGGGAACGGCGTTTCATGTATCACGTGATCCCGTCACCCCAGGTTGATCGAGCATCTACCGTAGCTCGACCACCTTGACCCTCCCTCTACCGCGACCGCAACAATGTACGATCCTCCCTCGACAATCATCTACGACGCAACAGATCCCATCGGATGCAGCGCCGACATCTACGTCCCGACTTGTGCTCCCCACCGCCACCGGGACGTGGTGGTATTCATACACGGTGGCGCATGGCGGACGTACGTACGGCTGGCTTTCCCTTTGTCATTGTTACCGCTGCTGAACAAACACCTCACCTCACCCAATTAGCGGCGATAAATCCGATCACGCGGACATTCCGACCCTCCTAGCACACCATCATCACGCACGCGGGGAGACCGCCCTCCTCCCGCTCCCGACCATCATCGTACCCAACTACCGACTCTCCGCGCATCCGGACCACCCGACGCGGGCCGCCGTCGTTCATCCGACGCACATACAGGATGTAGCCCGGTGCCTCGCGTACCTCGTCCGCGATTGGAGCCCCTGGCCCGAGGTCCGGAACGTCGTACTCGTCGGACACTCGTGTGGCGCGCATATCCTCTCCCACCTCGTCTGTGGCAACATCCCGGCGGCGGCGGCGGTCGACGAGCTCATCGGACGGACGACAGCCCTCGGATTCCTCGACGGGATCTACTCGCTCCGCGCGCTCATCGCCGAATACCCTGCGTACCGATTCTTCGTCGAGGCCGCGTTCGGCGCGGACCCGCGCGCGATCTGGGAAGCCGGTCGTCGTCGTCGTCGTCGTCGTCGTCGTCGTCGTCGTCGTCGTCGTCGTCGTCGTCGTCGTTCGTCGTCGTCGTCGTCGTCGTCGTCGTCGTCGTCGTCGTCGTCGTCGTCGTCGTCGTCGT